>CAUJRU010002678.1:0-68671 GCA_963277665.1 Viscum album
ATCTCCAATATTAAAACACATAATTTTACACTATTGATGATCATATCAACCCTATTTAAGAAAAAATTTCAAATTGATTTTTATTGCAAAAAATATAACTAAAGCTCTTGTCATACTAGTTATCCTATAGCCTATATTTGGCTTTCTTGAAATCATTTTTTATGGAGTTGAGCTTGAGGAATGGATAATTTTTTTAGAAATCCATGATTGGAGGTCACATTTAAGACATATATGATCATTATTAAATCCATCCCATGTATAAAAACCCGGTTCTTATTTTTGAGGTACGAGTTTCTTTTTTCCCTTTTCCTTAAGTTTTTTGAGAAATAAGGAAAATGGGGGGGGAAATCTTAAATTTTGGGACTACATTCCATGTCCTTTTCCACACGCCGTGTACATTGACCATGTGGGATGAGTACAAAGGGTGTGTAGCCATGCTGATGATGATGGGTGTAAAAACCGACTACATGCCGTGTAGTGGGTATTTATACGCTGTGTTGTCAGTCAGCTGATAAATAGTATGGCAGTGGAAGTAGCCGCCAGCTAAGCGACTTTACATTCCATGTAATCAAAAATACACATCGTGTACTCATGTCGACAGATTAATAGTGCGGCAGTGCCGCTAGAAGAACAATTAAATGAGGAATGTACATGCCATGTAGTCAATAGTACACACTGTGTAGTTTTTTTCCTCTTAAAATTGGCAGTAGCCTCCCCTATTTACAAGGAAGGCTTATAACCAGAGGAGGAGTCAGGAGAGAGGGTCGAACCTTCGAGGTCATCTAGATCTCATGCAAGGAATCCATTTCTGCCTCTGTCGATCTTGTTGGGACCGTATGGGTAAGCCTCCCCTTCTCCTTAATCCATTCTTACCAATTCTTTCCCGAGGAAATGTTATTTGCATTGGAACAAGTTTTCTTCTACCCTAGATCTATATCGTCTTTGGAAATTTCTGTATGCGACGTTCACGTATACCATTCAGGGGCGTTTAAGGAAGGTGTCTTGGTGTTTAAATTCCAACTGTTTTGCGTTTTTCTGTACTGTTATGCTACGACCCCATGTTGGGGTGTTGTGTGGCCGAGGCCTTGGCTGGTTAAATACCTAGAATTTTATAGGTAATTAAATGTGATAATAAACTGCTTTTTGGGATCACTCCTTGGATCTAGGACCACCCTAGGGTTGTGTTCCTCTGTTTAGCCATTTGGCCAGGATACCCGAGGGTAGGCCATGTTTATATTGTGCATTACTTTTCCCTTGAGAGGAATTGTATGAAAATTGCATTTTTATATGTTGGGCAAGGCACAATTACTTATTTAGCCTGACGGAATTGTTGATTATCTTGAGGGCATAGTTCTATTAGCCTAAGGGAAAGATTCTAATTACCTATGGGTTTCATTTCAATTTGGCATGAGGGAAAGATTCTATTTCGCCTTAGGGAAATACCTGAGGGAAAGGTACTGTACAACCTAAGGGAAAGCATGAGGGCATGGTTTTACTATATTTTCTTAAGGTAAAGATTATGGTTAGCCGGAGGGCTTGGTTCTGTTGAGAACAAGATGTTAAAAAATTAAATGGTTAAAAATGAATAATAAAATGTCAATATAACTGGTAAAGTTAGTTACTTTTGAGTACTACTTAGTTTATATCATTTTACTACGGCACACTTTTGTTGCATATTTTTCACACAGAAGGGCACGGGAATTTGGTGGATGCCTACTGGGATTTATTTCTCACACCCTGTTTAGGTCATGTCTTCGGCCCAAAGAGACTATGTTGTTGCAGGCGAGGATAAGGGAAAGGGTCCCTATACAAGTCCATGATTTTTGCTGAGGAGTAGGGGAACATGGGACCGAGATTAGGCGTGCGATGCTGCCGTCTGTTTTGTTTCATTATGTTGTACCTTTATATTCTTTTGTATCGTGCTGTATTGCTGTGTAACTTGTTCTGGTTGTTTTCATAGAACATGAGACATGTTTCATCGTTATCTATATAACTGTTGGTCATCATTTTATAGTAGTTGTTCATTTTAAATGTGTTTGGTTTATTGCTTCTATTGTGGTTATATGTTTTATATTTGATTCCTCTATGCTACACTTTTACAAATGAGGGAATAGTTTCCCCACTATCAGACCTGGGCCCTCGATGCTAGTTGGCAGCCTCTGGAGTTTGGGGAAATGCGCTTGAGGTCACGTGGAGAACCGGGTTCGGGGCACACGTTGAGTGGCTCCCGAGCCCGAGACATTATAAAGTCGTATCAAAGGGTTTCGTTTCTTTGAATTACTATTTGGAGACTTAGTCAGGGATAGGACGGAAATGGTAGTTGGTAATAAGCTGTGCCCATGAGTAGCTCACCCGTGTATAGGGAAAATCCAATTTGCCTCGTATTGCAATTTTATTGATTTTTCAATTTCTAGCTTATCGGATTTTCCCTGTTGGGTGACACACTTGGGATTGTACTGTTTATATGTTATCCATGGTTTCTATTTAGTTGTAACCCGATGAGATGAGGGTATTCCATCTTGTTCATCATTTAGGCACATACTAGAAATCACATGCATGCATAGTTCCATGCCATGTAGGTGCATTTGAAATTTCATGTTGTTGTGATAGTTTTTATGCTAGAAAAGCATGTTGTTGTGAGAGATGATTTGATAAATACCTATTATATGATAGGGTATTTTTATCCTTTTAATATAATGAATGCCAAACATTGGTTTTTGGGGAGTATGGGCCCTCAATGACCAGAATTTGGTGGATCATTGACTTTTTTACTTGTGTATAACATGTATAAAATTCCTAACATTGATTCACGGGGAGTATGGGCCTCACAAATCAGAATTTGGCACTTAGTTGTTGTTTTTAGTATTTTATCTGGGCTCTGGAGTAGTTTCTGAGACATACTATCTGAAAAACCCAGTATACACGTCGTGTAGTTCTATGGACACATGCCATGTGTTCTTCTATTCGGGAAGAAAAGAATACTTTTTGAGTACACGCCGTGTACCCTAGGTACACTTCGTGTAGTATCTTTCCGTGTCGTAGACCATGTGGGTGGGGACATAGGGAAGGGAAATTATTGGGGAAAACACGCAGTGTATCGGATGTACACGTCGTGTAGTGTTGACCCAGAGTCCGCCCGTTTAACTAAAAACATGGACGGCGGAGACCATAAGACATAACTTCCATGTCCACTATGGAACATGCCATGTAGTCTGGCCTGGGGACCCGACCATGTAACTAACAACATGGGTTGGGGCAATCCTTTTTTGTACACACCATGTCCATCTGGAAAACTCCGTGTAGTGTGAGTCATGTACCCGGCCGTGTAACTAACAACATGGGTTGGTAGAGCTCATCCAGTACACACTGTGTGCCTGAGGAACACGCCGTGTAGTCTTGTCGGAGGATAGACCGTGTGGACTTAGCCATGTGGATGGGGAAACGGGGTGGTGTACATGCTGTGTTCATGTGTAACACGCCGTGTAGAATAAAGCCAAGTAGTCGGCTGTGTCACAATGGACATGTGAAGTTGGAAAATTACACCATACATTCCATTTAGATTATATACACGCCATGTAGTTTTGTTCAACGGGAGCCATGTGGCTTAGCTGTGTAGAAGGACCCGGGAAGGGGAAGAGAATTTAGGTACATGCCGTGTAGTTAGTGTACACACCGTGTAGTCTTATTGTGCAATCATGATTGCATTCTTCCTCATGTTCCCCATTTTGGTCCCTTCGTTGTCAGACTATGATAATATTGATCTACGTTGTGTGTTTAACATTATAGAGTCATGTCGTCGAGACGACCACACGTTGTTCACCAGGAGAGCGGGAATGATTATACTCCAAAAATGGTGGGCCATGGGCTACCAGTAGATCCTCCAACAGATCCAGATGCGGCGCCAAATGTTATACCGGACTCAGGCGTGGAGGCGCAGTTCCGTGAAGGCTTTATACAGTTCATGTAGACCATTCAGGGAGCACCGCCAGCTGCCACATCTATGGATGAGATGACTCATATCTTCCAGAAGAAGCATTTGCCTACATTCTCTAGGGATGGTGGACCATAGGCTGTGGAGTCTTGGCTGGGGTCTATGCAGACTATTTTCTAGCATCTTGAGATGCCTCCAGGGTAGAGGGTCAAGCTTGCGACGCATATGCGGCGTGATTCTTCCAAGACGTGGTGGGATGTTACCACCCTGTCAGAGCATCACAGAGACATGGAATGAGAATACTTTCAGACTGATTTCTATGACTTCCTCTTCCCGGAGACGCTGAGGGCAGATAGAGCTCGAGAGTTCATGAATCTGCAGTAGGAAACTATGTCAGTGATGGATTATTCTGCTCGTTTCACCTAACTTCAGAATATTTCAACCGTTCTGGTGAGTGATGAGACGTTGAGGGCCAGACACGTTGAGGATGGTCTTCGTTATGACATCCAATCACTAGTAAACGTTTTCATGTTTCCTACAGTACATGCTATTGTGAACCAGGCACTGATCACCGAGATGAACTTGCGGGAGGCTAGTGGTGTGGGACAGGGTGGTTCAACACCAGTTTTTGGTACTATTTTTACCTAAAAGTGGATGAGATAGTTGAGTTTTTCTCACGTTGGTAGTACTAACCAGGCAGTTACTTTAGGTGGCCCGGTCAGGTGCTACCAGTGTGGTAAAGAGGGGAACAAGAGACCGTAGTGTCCATGTGACCTAGTGGAGTGCTGATCTTGCGACAAGATGGGTCATCTGCAACGCTTTTGCATGGAGTTTGTACAAGTGGATAGTGAGAGGGGTTTAGTGTAAACTCTGTGTGCGGGAGCAGGACAAGTAGCATCTTACTAGTCGGGGAACTGGAATATGTCAGGGTGTGCAGGCAGGGATGGTGGTCATGGTCGTGGTAGCCAGACACCAGGATCTCAGAGGCAACATGGTGGGACAGCTCAGGGTAGCCAGGTTATGTCGTAAGGCCACGACACTGGGCATGCATATGCAGTGCAACAGACCCAACAAGAGCAGGATCCCAGACCTTCTACAGTCAGAGGTACTATTCTAGTAGCTTCTATCTTATCTTCAGTACTTTTAGATATGGGTGATACACATAGTTTCATATATGTGCATGTTGTGGAGAGCCTTGGGCTCTATGTTTATTGTTCTTCTACTGTTATGATGTTATACACTCCGTTGGGAGCTAGAATGGCTAGTGTGCGTCAGTACAAGGATTTCCTCATTGAGGTTGGTGGGTGTCACTTTCTATGGGACCTCTACGTCTTGGAGATGAAGAGAAATGATGTCATTCTAGGGATGGACTGGTTGGGTCCCTTTCGAGCCTTTTAAAACTGCTATCATTGTAGGGTGAGTTTCACGTCACCAGAGGGGAGAGTGTTTCTATACAAAGGTGAATGGGATGTTCAGGCGAGTAGAGTTGGACCAGAGCATCATCAGTGAGGTGGTGTGACAGCCCAAATTGCGAGTTTATATCTAGATGATTAGGGGAATTGTCAGTAGTATTTTCATCCAGTGATTGATCGTTTCATGGATTTCTTCTCGGACGACTTCTCCGGTCTACCTCTGGAGTGAAAGGTGGATTTCTCTATTGATCTTGTGCCAATAGCAGTGCCAGTTTCCATTCCTCTTTATTGGATGGCTACACAAGAGTTGCCAGAGCTCAAGAGGCAGTTAGAGGAGTTACAGGAAAAAGGTCTCATCTGACCCAGTACTTCTCCTTGGGGTTCACCGATCCTCATTTTGAAAAAGTCATACGGTACCCTCAAACTCTGTGTGGATTATCGAAAGTTGAACTAGTTGACATTCAAGAACCGATATCCCTTAGCGAGGATTGATGATCTCTTTGACCAACTTCATGGAGCACGAGTGTTATCGAAGATTGACTTGAGATCCGAATATCATCAGTTGCGCATTAGACCATCTGATATACCTCTCATGGCCTTTAGGAGTAGGTATGGTCTATTTGAGTACTTGGTTATGCCGTTTGGACTCATGAACGCACCAACAGTTTTCATGGCTCTGATAAATCGTGTGTTCCATCCTTATCTGGATTCTTTCATGGTAGCATTCGTGGACGATATCTTGGTGTACTCTCACACTCGACATAACCATGCCACCCATCTGGAGATCATATTGAGTACACTGAAAGAGCATCAGCTATATGCTAAACTCTCAAAGTATCACTTTTGGATGGACCAGAACCACTTCCTAGGCCATATCATCTTAGAGGCCAAAGTTGTCGTGGACCCAGAGAAGGTGAGAGAAGTAGTTTCATGGTAGAATCCTAAGAACGTGTTTGAGATACAAAGTTTCATAGGGATGGTTGGTTACTAAAAACGCTTTATTCAGGACTTCTCCCGCTTAGAAGAACTATTGACGGGTCTGACTAAGAAGGTTGTAAAGTTTGTTTGGTCGGAAGCTTGCGAAATAGCCTTTCAGGACCTGAAAGGAAGGTTGACATCAGCACTAGTCCTGATACTTCCAGAGCAAGGGAAGAGCTATACAGTTTACTGTTATGCATCATGTATTGGGATAGAAGTAGTGTTGATACAGGGCGACCGATTTGTTGCATACGGTTCGTGGACATTGAAACCATGTGAGAGGAATTACCCGACGCAAGATCTCAAGGTGGCTGCAGTTGTCCATGCATTGCGCTGTTGGAGACAATTTCTCTTGGGAGAGCATTTTGTGGTTTTCATCGACCACAAAGTCTCAAGTATATCTTTACTCAGTGTGACTTGAATCTGAGACAATGATGGTGGGTCGAGTACCTTCAGTACTTTATATTTGAGATTGCCTATACACCTGGTAAAGGTCATGCAGTAGCTGAGGCACTGAGCAGAAGGACTCAGATACAGGCAGTACAGGAGGCCAGTGGTGAGTTTCAACTCATGGCTTTGTTATCTGAGATGCATCTGGAGGTGCACGACAGTCAGGGGCAGACCTATCATTCAACATTAGCTGTGACTTTTACCCTCTTAGATAGAGTGAGGATGAGACAACTATCTGATTCAAAAGGCCTAGTTCTATGAGAGTCGGTGGCAAGTGAGGACCCTCATCATGGGTGGACGATAGGCGATGATGATGTACTGTGTTTCCTAGGAAATGTATGGGTTCTAGGGGATATATGCAAAGAGTTTATGCTTTAGTTTCATGCTTCAGCTTGGGAAGTTCATCCTGGAGTTACCAAGATGTACCGTGACCTGAGACGTCAGTACTGGTGGCTAGGTATGAAGAGAGATGTAGCTAGTTTTGTTACGAGATGTTCCACCTATTAACAGGTGAAGGTGGAGCTTCGGAGGCCAACCAAACTGTTACAGCAGTTACCCATTCCAGAGTGAAAATGGGATGATGTCGTGATAGACTTCGTGACTGGGTTGTTGAGGTCACCTCAAGGCAATGATATTGTGTGGGTAGTTGTGGAAAGACTCACGAAGGTAACTCAATTTTTGCTGATCAAGGAGACCTTCAGTGTTGATGATCTCATAAAGTTGTATATTCGAGAGGTCATACGTCTCCATGGGGTTCCTCGTTCTATCGTTTTGGATAGGGATGCCCATTTTATGTCTCATTTCTTCAATAGTTTTCAGAGGGCACTGGGTTCACAAGTGATTCTGAGCATAACTTACCACCCTCAGACCATTGCCTAGTCAGAGCGTACGATACATGTTCTTGAGGACATGCTGCGTGCATGCATCCTAGACTTTGGGGGCTATTGGGAGAATCATATACCCATGTTCAGGTTTTCTTATAATAAAAGTTTTCTGGCAACTATTGAGATGGGAACTTACAGGGATTTATATGGTAGGCCATGCCGATCATAGTTGTGCTGGTTAGAGGTAGGTGAGGCAGCTTTACTGGGACCACTTCTCATGTAGGAGACTTCTGAGCAAGTACAATTGATTAAGAAGAAAATTGCTACTGCACAGTCTCATACAAAATCTTATGTTGATCGCCACAGATGACCCTTGGAGTTCATGGTAAGGGATCAAGTTCTCTTACGTGTTTCACCGAGGTTGGGACACGGGTAGATCAGGAGACAGGGTAAAATTTCACTGAGGTATGTGGGGCCATTTAAGATTCTGGAGAGAGTCGGGTCGGTTGCCTATTGTTTGCAGTTACCAAAAAGGTACTGAGCCATGCACGACGTCTTCCATATACCTCAGTTGTGTTGCTATAATTCAGACTCATCTCACGTATTTCAGCCAGATGTGATTGAGCTTCAGATCGATGCGTCCTTTGAGGAGCATCTGACTCGTATCATTAATAGGTGCATGAAGGTTCTCTGAGGTAGGTCAGTTCCCCTCATATGGGTGTTATCGCAGCATGGATGAGTGCAGGACAAAACCTAGGATCGAGAAACCGACGTACGTGCTCAGTGTCCAGAGTTATTATGAGCTTTATCTTCACTACCCTTGGAAGGGAAATTTGGGGACAAATTTATTTAAGGGGCGATGTTTGTATGAACCCGGTTCTTATTTTTGAGGTATAGGTTTCTTATTTTTGAGATATAGGTTTCTTATTTTCTCTTTTCCTTATTTTTTTTGAGAAATAAAGAAAAATAGGGGAAAAGTCCAAAAATTTTGGGACTACACGCCGAGTAATTTTGCACATGCCGTGTACTTTGGCTGTGTGGGATGAGTACACAGGGTTTGTAGCCATGCTGACGATGATGGGTGTAAAAACCGACAACACGCCGTGTAGTGGGTCTTTACACGTCGTGTAGTCAGCCGACAGGTAAATAGTAAGGTAGTGGAAGCATCCACCAGTTGAGCGACATTACACGCCGTGTAATCAGGAATAGACGTCATGCACCCATGTCTATAGATGAACAGTGCGATAGTGTTGCCAGAGAAACAATTAAATGAGGAAAGTACACATCGTGTAGTCAGTAGTACATGACATGTAGTTTTTTTATGCATAAAATGGGTAGTATCCTCCTCTGTTCACAGGGAATTCTTAGAACCGGAGGAGCAGTCAGGAGATAGGGTCGAACCTTTGAGGAGCTTCAGATCGCACGTCGGGAATCCGTTTCCGCCTCTATAGATCTCATTGGGACCATACGGGTAAGCCTCTCCTTCTCCATAAGCCATTATTACCAATTCATTCATGAGGGAATGTTATTTGAATTTGAATGAGTTTTCTTGTAACACCCCAATCTTCCACGGTACGTTTCGCTTTGAATAATATAGTAGTGTGTGTTGTACGCAACTTCGAGATTCTAACACACCGCGACCAATCAAAGTAGCCATTATGAATAGTAATAAACACTTTTTGAAATATTATACATTTCATATTTCAAATTGTACTTCATTTTTGGATTCGGAATACATAAATTATCCTAGGATGAAATTTTGGTACTTTTTGGATAACTTTTATATTTTGATGAATAGTGAAAATTACTAAATTTTTATTAAAAACAACTTTTTTAATCGAAATAATTAAAAGTGATAAATTATGAATTTGAGTGGTTTTAAAGTATATTTAGAATATATTTTTACCATTTAATACAATTTTAGTCATTGAACACAATTAAGTATTTAAACCGGACAAAAACAAGTGTCAATCTTTTGATAGTTATTATCTCTTAAAAACACGCTTTTCGTTTTGACAGCGGGAATTAATTTTAAATTAATTTCTGCCACTTCTGTGTTTTGAATTTGGAAAAATGGAACCCATATTTGGAATCAGGATGTCCAAATTCTTTAAATAGGTAACTTTTATTTTTAGACATTTTGAATAATTATTTTGGTAAATATTTTATTTACCATGGTTAAAGGGTAAATCCTGTAAATAAGGGTAAACAAATAATATTATAATAATAATAAATTACCCTAAAACGTGCCTTAACCCTATTGGTTGATACATGTCCCACCATGGTAATCTTTGGGTCGATTTGGGGACCCCATGGATCCACTTGTAAGTGATAATGACACTTTATATTAATTATGTTAAAGTAAATACAAAAATGACAAAAGCCTATATCTTTTAGAAAAACAATTTTTACATAAGGTTATATAAGTTATATTTTTGAAAATAAATATTTATTAGAAAGATAAGAATATTTCCTATATAATGGTATTTTATTTATAATTTTTAGATATTAAATAATTTAATTTATTTATGACACAATGATGACTCAACAATTACCTTATTAGTGAAATAATAAAATAATTGATATTATAAATAACCAAATAAATATAATATGAGACTTTTAATGAATTAAAAGAATTTTATAGGTTAATATGACATGTTAGAATTGATGTAATTAACGTTTTTTGAATTAATAATTCTATTATGATTTTCAAAAAAATCAAATTCCAAATAGTGTCAAAATTGACATAAAAGAGTTTTAAAACAAATATTATATTATTAATTGATATTAAAATCTAAAAAATCTAGAGTTCATCCAAAATACTTGTATCATGATATTTTTATCATTAATGGACCACTTTGGGGGCCTCTTAGAGGTATATAGTATGTTTATTAACTATATAATATAAAAATTCAAAGTGACATGGTAAGTGTCAAACTAATTAACCAAGAGTTAAAACTAAAAGTTAAGGTTAATATAATGACCCAAACCTGTGTAAAATATATTGGTTGAAATGATTTGTACCCATACCAACATTATACTTTGAATACTCTACTTTGGAGCCATTATTAACCGAATATTAATTTATTATAAAATAATACATTAATTGTTTCCAAAAGATCCCCTCCTCCCCCTTATAAAAGGACACCACTTCTAACCAATTTTTCACACCATCAAAGCCTTTTGTCTTGGCCAAACCGTGACCAAATAGCCTCCCAACATCCCTAAACTCAACCTAGAAGTATTATTTTGATCAGAAAGCCAACCTAAGGAGCCCTTTTGATCAAATCCAAAGAAAGAACTCGAAGAAGATGTAACGTCTTAACCACCCTCTTTAAAGTTCATTTCTTCTTCAACATCTTATTTCTTTGTTATTTCTATTCTAAAATAATAACTCCAGTATATACTATATACTATGATGTTATTATAAATATGGTACAACCATATTCAGTATTCTATCCTTCCCTTGAATGACATGTCACCATACGTGTGTACGTACGACATACCGTCTCCACGTCGTGGTGTAATTGTTATTGAATACATTGTTATTTGGATGGGTATAATAATGATGATTGATTCATGTAAATAATAAATATAAAATTATAATTATTCTGTATATATGATATAATACCCAATTATATATTATTTTAATATCAAAATAATGATATTTTCGCTCGTGCGTACGTATGGACTACTGTCTCCGCAAACGCGATGAGATTCATTCCCCATCGTATCCATTCAAGAATAATTTTTATTTCATGGTTAAAAATAATGTTTAAAGGATTAATATAATTCTTGATATGAATATGATACAACCTATCCATAACAAACACGATTATGTAACAAAACATATAAAAGAAAACGAGTAAATTAACACCAAAAACGACGATAATACTAAGATTTTATTAACAATGAAATGTTAAAAGATCATATATGATATAATATTAATATATAAGATTATTGAATAATTTAATAACAATTATGTCACCATTATACAAGAGGTTAACCTACCATAAACCAAGGAAAAGTACAAGGTAAGGGGTTTTCATCTCACTCCTTATTCTCATGAGATTCATGCCATATTGCCACTATTTCCTTTTGTGTGGTCTATGTGCTGCCCATAATTATATTATTTGTGTAATACACTTTAATTTATGTGTATTTACATACTCATTGTATGATACCTCTTTCATGGGGTGTATGTTTTGTTAGTAACCATATTGGTAAGGGTTAACTCATCAATCTCATTATTATCCGAGATTGTTTATGTGTAAGTATTTACTGGGACATTTTTATTATCCATGTCCATTTTTCATAAAAATGATTTCAAAATGAATATTTTAAGGATTTGTCAAAGGTAATCTTTATCAAGATCTAAATTTTAAATGTTTTAAAGATTTATCTTTCTAAATATTTTTAATTAAAGTCCATGTTTTCAAATTGATTTTAAGGATTTATATACATGGACATGAATTTTTTTAAAATTTTAATTCCTTTAAAAAGTTTAAAAGTGGTATGAGACACTTTGATTGAAAATTGTCTTTAAATGACTTCTTTTCTAAATTGTTTGACTTATAAATTTTTTCATGAAAAGGGGGTATTTCTCTCAAATAGTTTTACAAATAATATTCATCTACGTAAAAATTCTATAATGGATTTTAATTTTTTTTAAGTTAATTTATCATGATACAAATCATTCATATTGTGTTGAAGGTTTTGTGATATGTTTAAATATGGATGTGTTATTTTTATTCCATTCATGGTTTGTGGGTAAAGTATTGACATTTCGTATGCTTGTTTTAAAACTAATGTTTATGTTATATTTCATCCTCTTCTTAAGATGAATGTGTTGGACTTGTATGTTCCGGGTTGGGGATAGGTAAATGTAAGCCCTCTAGGTTGGGGTCCAGTTACAGCAGACCCTCCGGGTTGGTGTCCAGTTATTAGAGGCACTCCGGGTTGGTGTCAGGTTATTAGAGGCACTCCGGGTTGGTGTCCGGTTATTATAGGCTCTCCGAGTTGCAGTCCAGTTACAGAGGCTCTCCGGGATAGAGTCTGGTTACAGAGGCTCTCTGGGTTGGGTTCCAGTTATAGTTATCCCATAGTTCTTGGCATGAGGCCTTGAAACAGAAATTAAAGTTCGGTATTATTCATTACATCATTATGAAAGTGGTTAGTGATATTGCATATTATTATTCGACTAGTAGAATATACATGTGAATAAGTAAATGGAATTATTTCATTTTATTTTTTCCATAATATGTTGAAGTTCAAGTTTAAATGGCTTTTGTTTTAGTTATACATTACCTTAAATGTTTATGTTTATTAAAGAAAGTTTACGCTATATTTCTTACCCTTACTGAGCATTTGATCTCACCCCTTTCTATGTTTTATTTTTCCCAGGATTCCAAGAAGTGTATTGTGATTGATATTCATGGTTAAGCCAAGTGAATAATGGAATTCATAAAGATTATTTATGTTGTTTTGTATGTCTTAAAGTGAAATGTAACATTCATGTATTTAATCTATTTTCCATGACTACTAAACTGATCTGTTCTACAGGACTTGATTCCTTGTAATCATGCCAATGTATTAAAATAATGCAACGACTCTGGATGACTAGGGTCAGGGCGTTACAATTGGTATCAGAGGAAGTTTAGCAATATCCTTGGAAACTATATTTAGATAAACTCTGATTAGAGAACATTTCCTTAAGATAGACATTGAGGATCAGTATAAAATAAAATCCTATAATTTTGGTATTGTAGAGATTTTGTGAGTTTTCCAATCAATACATCCCTCTCTAGATACGAGCAGGTAGAGGCGGGTCTGGAACAGATGTACCTAGGGGTAAAACCTGAAAACTCCGCTTTGAGATAGACTCTAACGGGAACTAGTGCACGACAATGGGCCTTACTGCACTCTTGGTTATGACACTCATGGGGGATATGCTTAGGATAATTCTAATTTTCTTTACAAACCATTATGAAGGGCTTATGATTGTATACTTACTCAATGAAAACATTATTATGATTATTGATTATATTTATAAACTATTTAATTTATGTTAAGTGTTTTACAAGTTCGGGATTAGGTATTGTTATTCATAAACTAATCTAGTGTATTCCATTGTTTAGAAATGGCACCCAATAGAAGGAATGAGAACTCCAGCAATACACATGATCCAAAGAGTAAGAAGGATCATATCATTCATGGTCCTAAGCCAGAATATAGAAGGGAAATGTTCTCCCACATTTTATCATCATATGAAGAAATAGTATCATGTGTTGATAAGATAAGTAAATAATTCTTGGAGCCCTGTGGCATTGAAGGGAAGCCAGAGAAGAAAAGGATGGTAGAGAGAAGGACAGATAAAGGGAAGAAGGTAAAGAAGGTTTTTCCCAAATGTGATAACTGTGAAAAGAATCACTATGAGAAATGCTTGAAGGGAATGGGAATATGTTATAAGGGTGGATAAAAAGGACACCAAGTACATGATTGCAAGTTTAAGAAAACGGTTTCAAATGTACAATGCTTCATCTGCAAGGAGTTTAGACACTATGCGAACCAATATCCCAGTCATTAGACTATGTTGCAAATGATGCTATAGGATAATAATCAAGTTATGATACTACCACAGATTAAGAGGAATGACTAGTGTTATTATGTTGTTATTTTAGAATTATTTATTTTAATTATTGTATCAATGATGTTCTGGAAATAAATAAGGATTGTACTATAGTACTATTTCATTGAGGATTTGTGATTTTATGGTACTAAGAAAAGTGACTCTATAACGAGTTAAACTTTTTTGTAAATTACATGGTTGAAGGAAAGATAGCCCTTAAAATGGTCTTAATATTGAGGCACTTATTTTGGAATAAGATATGGTTGATTTTGGTAAATTATATTTGATATTTTTGACTACCTTGAAACCGATTAAATATTTTTATATTCCATCATTTTTGGAGTTTACAACATTTTTTGGATGGATTCTATAAAGAATAAGGGATCATGAATGTAATAAATAAGGTTTATGGTAATTCAGGATGTCTTAGTGTTTTAAAAGAATACATGAAGAAGGTATTCACGTGATATTATGGGGTAAAAAGGATCTACATTATGTTTACCTTTCATATAAATTTTGGACTGAGAGTTTACAAAAGAATTTTGAATAAGTCTAAAGGTTGGAATGGATTAAGTTTGAAAGGTTATTTTTGGATTTTTATAAAAGGACAACATGCAGACCGTGTGATGACCTTTTGCGTCGGACAAAGTTGTAGGAATCGAACCCACAACCATAGTGAAATTGGGATTTATCGCCTACCAATGAACTACATGATGATCCTGGATGGTATAACGTAGTTTTTTTAAATGGTCTGATATGTGAATTATAAATTCATTGTATTTGGAACCCTATAATATTAGGATAAATAGAGTATTTTTTGAGTTGTATTATGTTTTGGGGTGAATGATGAGTTTGTGGTAGAAATTTAATAATGGATAAAACTCTAATTATAAAGTATGTATGTCTCCTTATGATCTTATCCAATCTCATAAATAAATTCATCATCCTTAATAAATGAAACATAAAACAAAACTTTTGTCCTAGATGGTTTCATAGATCATTACAAATTTATGGCTTTGGGATTGTTGGACTTTTCATAGTCATGTTATCTACCACTCTCCATCAGATATTGATTGTTATATTTCTCTTCCATATCCATATTTTCCTACATGGAACCCTAGTAGGTGTTATTTTTTATAACCTTCACACTTACTACTCTTTATTTTAAATAGAGGCCTCATTAATCCTTTTTTCGATGTGGGATATCAACTAAGATGCTCTGAAATGTCAACCAAAAGTTTCCAATACTGATCATAAATTGCAAGGATGCAATTTATTGAAGTAGGGGAGAATGTAACACCGCAAGCTTCCATGGTATGCTTCTCTTTGAATAATACAGTAGTGTGTGTTGTATGGTACTTCAAGATTCTAACACGCTGCGACCAATCAAAGTAGCCGTTATAAATAGTAATACCCACTTTTTTAAATTTTATACATTTAATCTTTCAGAATGAACTTTATTTTTGGATTTAGAATATTTAAATTATCCTAGGATGAAATTTTCTGACTTTTCGGATAACTTTTATTTTTTAATGAATAATGAACATTACTAAATTTTTATTAAGAACAACTTTTTTAATCGAAATAATTAATAGTGTTAAATTATGAATTTGAGTGGTTTTAAAGTATATTTAGAATATATTTTTAATATTCAATACAATTATGGTCATTGTAAATAATTTCACATTTAAACCGGACATAAGCAAGTGTCAATCTTTTGATAGTTATTATCTCATAAAACACGCTTTTTATTTTCACAACGGGAATTAATTTTAAATTAATTTCTGCCAATTTTGTGTTTTGAATTTGGAAAAATGGACTCCATATTTGGAATCATGATTTCCAAATTGTGTAAATAGGTAACGTTTATTTTTATACATTTTGAATAATTATTTCGGTAAATATTTTATTTACCATGGTTAAAGGGTAAATCTGGTAAATAAGCGTAAACAAATAATATTATAATAATAATAAATTATGTTATAATATGTCTTAACACTATTGGTTGATACATGTCCAACCATGGGCATATTTGGGTCGATTTTGGGACCCCATGGATCCACTTGTAAGTGATAATGACACTTTATATTAATTAAGTTAAATTAAATACAAAAATGACATAAGCGTATATGTTTTAGAAAAACAATTTTTACATAGGGTTATATAGGTTATATTTTTTACTATAAATATTCAATTGAAATATAAAATGATTTCCTACATAATCGTATTTTATTTATAATTTTTAGATATTAACTAATTTAATTTATTTATGACACAATGATGATGCAGTAATTACCATATTAGTGAAATAATAAAATAATTGATATTATAAATACCCAAATAAATATAATTTGAGACTTTTAATGAATTAAAATAAATTTATAGGTTAATATCACATGTTAGGATTGATATAATTAACTTTTTTTTAAGTAATCATGCTGTTATGATTTTCACAAAAATCAAATACCAAATAGTTTCAAAATTGACATAAAAGAGTTTTTAAAATAAATATTATATTATTAATTGATTTTAAATTACAAAAAAACTTAGGGTCAGAAAAGGAATTGTTTCATGATAGGATTATAATTAATTGACCACTTTGGGGTCTCTTGGAGGTGTATAGTAAGTTTATTAACTATATAATATAAAAATACAAAGTGACATGGTAAGTGTAAAACTAATTAACCAATAGTTAAAACTAAAAGGTAAGGTTAATATAATGGCCCAAACCTATCTAAAATCTATTGTTTGAAAGTATTTCGACCAATAAACACCTTAGTCTTTGAAAAATACACTTTGGAGCCATTAGAAACCGAATATGAATTTATTATAAAATAATACTTTATGTTTTCCCAAAAGAGCCCCTCCTCCCGCTTCTAAAAGAACACCACTTATAACCAATTCATCACACCGTCAAAGCCTTTTGGATCGGCCAAAAACTGCCCACATATCCTCCCAACTTACATAACTTTATCCTAGAGGCCTTATTTTGATTAGAAAGCTAACCTACAGAGCCCTTTTGATCAAATCAAAAGAAAAACCCCGAAGAAGAGCTAACATCTTCACCACCCTCTTTAAAGTTTCTTTCTTCTTAAAATTATTCATTCTTTGTTATTTATATTCTAAAATAATAACTTCAGTATCTTCTATATACTATGATGTTATTTTAAATATGGTACAACCATATTCTGTTTTCTATCCATCCATTCAATGACATGTCACCATACGTGCGTGCGTACGGCTTACCGTCTGCACGTCGTGGTGTAATTGTTATTCAATACATTATTATTTGGATGGGTATAATAATGATGATTGATTTATGTAAATAATAAATATAACATGATAATGATTCTGTATATATGATATACTACCCAATTATATATTATTTTAATATCAAAAGAATGATATTGTCGCTCGTGCGTACGTACGGACTACCATCTCCACGAACGTGATGAGATTCATTCCCCATAGTATCCATTCAAGAATAATTTTAATTTTATGGTTACAAATAATGTTTAAAGACTTAATATCATTCTGTATATTAATATGATACAACCTATCCATAACAAACATGGATTATGTAACAGAACATATAAAAGAAAACGAGTAAGTTAACACCGAAAATGATGATAATACTAAGATTTTATTAACAAAGAAATGTAAAAAAATCATATATGATATCATATTAATATATATGATTATTATATAATTTAATAACAATTAGTTCACCATTATACACGAGGTTACCCTGCCATCATCCAAGGAAAAGTACAAGGTATGGGGTTTTCATCTCACTCTTTATTCTCTTGAGATTCATCCCATATTTCCACTATTAACTTTTGTGTTGTGTATGTTCTGACCATAATTGTATTATTTGTGTAATACACTTTAATTTATGTGTATTTACATATTCATTTTATGATGCCTCTTTCATGGGGTGTATGTTTCGTAAGTTACCAAATTAGTATGGATAATTCCTCAATCTCATTATTATCTGAGATTGTTTATGTGTAAGTATTTACTGGGACATTTTTATTATCCATGTCCATTTTTCATAAAAATTATTTCAAAATGAATATTTTAAGTATTTGTGAAAGGTACTCTTTATCAAGATCAGAATTTTAAATGTTTTAAAGATTTATCTTTCAAAATATTTTTAATTAATGTCCATGTTTTCAAATTGATTTTGAGGATTTATTTACATGGAGATGAATGTTATTAAATTGTTAATTCCATTCAAAAATTTCAAAGTGGTATGGGAAACTTTGATTAAAAAATGTCTTTAAATGACTTTTTTTCTAAATTGTTTGGATTTTTATTGTTTTCATGACAAATTGGTATTTCTCTCAAAGAGTTTTACAAATCATTTTCATCTATGTCAAAATTATTTAATGGATTTTAAACTTGTTTTGAAGTTGATTTATCACGATACAAATCTTCCATATTGTGGTGAAGGTTTTGTGATATGTTTGACTGTGGATGTGTTATTTTTATACCATTCAAGGTTTATGGTTAAAGTATTGACATTTAGTATACTAGTTTTAATATGAATGTTTATGTTATATTTTATCCTCTTCCTAAGATGAATGTGTTAGACTAGTATGTTCCGGGTTGGGGACTGGTAAAAGTAATCCCTCAGGGTTGGGGTCTGGTTATAGCAGACCCTCCAGGTTGGTGTTCGGTTATTAGAGGCACTCCATGATGGTGTCCGATTATTTAAGGCACTCCATGTTGGTGTGTGGTTCTTAGAGGCACTCCGGGTTGGAGTCTGGTTATAGAGGCTCTCTGGGATGGAGTCCGGTTACAAGGCTCATCGGTTTGGGTTCCAGTTATAGTTATCCCATAGGTCTGGGCATGAGGCCTTGACACAGAAATTAAAGTTCTGCGTTATGCATTACATCATTATGAAAGTGGTTAGTGATATTGCATGTGATTATTCAACTAGTAGAATATACATGTGAATAAGTAAATGACATTATTTCATTTTATTTTTTTCATACTATGCTGAATATGATGTTCAAAAGGCTTTTGATTTAGTTATACATTGCCATAAATGTTTATGCATATTTATGAAAGTTTCCACTGTATTTCTTACCCTTACTGAGTGTTTGATCTCACCCCTTTCTATGTTTTATTTTTCCCAGGATTCCAAGAAGTGTATTGTGATTGATATGCGGGGTTAAGCCAAGGTAATAATGGTATTCATAAAGATTATTCATGTTGTTTTTCATGACTTAAAGTGAAATGTAACATTCATGTATGTAATCTAATTTCCAAGACTGCAAAACAGATCGGTCCATTGGGACTTGATTCGTTGTAATCATTCCATTGTATTAAAATAATGCACCGAATCTGGGTAACAGGGGTCGGGGCATTACATTTCTTCTTCCCCCGTTCAATGTTGGGTGTTTCTGGAAGTGACATTCATGTATACTGTTCAGGGGTGTTTATGTTAGGTGGCTTGGTGTTAAAATTCCAAATGTTGTGCATTTTTGTGTACTGTTGTGCTATGAACCCTTTTTGGGGTGTCATGTGGCTGAGGCCTTGGCTGTTTAAATCCCTACAATTGTATAGGTAATTAAATGTGATAATAAACTACTATTTGGGATCGCTACTTGGATCCAAGACCACCCCGGGGGTGCGTTCATCTGTTTAGCCGTTTGGCCAGGACACCCGAGGGTATGCCATGTTTATATTGTGCATTAGTTTTTTCTTGAGTGTAATTGTATGAAAATTTCATGTTTATATGTTGGGAATGGCCCAATTACTTGTTTATCCTGAGGACATTGTTTATTATCCTGAGGGCGTAGTTCTATTATCATGAGGGCTATGCCTGAGGGAAAGATTCTGATTACCTGAGGGTTTCGTTTCAGTTTGGCATGAGAGAGAGATTCTTTTTCTCCTGAGGGAAATTCCTGAGGGAAAGGTACTATATAGCCTGAGGTCAGGCCTAAGGGAAATGATTTACTATATTAGCCTGAGAAAATGATTCTAGTTGGCCGGAGGGCTTGGTTCTGTTGAGCACCGAATTTTATTAAATTAAATGGTTAAAAATGAATAATAAAGTGGCAATATAACTAGTAAAGTTAGTTACTTTTGAGTACTGCTTAGTTTATTGAATTTTACTACTGCACACTTTTGTTGCATATTTTTCACACAGTTGGGCATGCGCCCTTGGTGGGTGCCTAATCAGATTTATTTCTCACACTCTATTTAGGTCATGTTTTCGGCCCAAACAGACTATGTTGCTGCAGGTGTGGATACGGGCAAGGGTCCCAATACCATTACATGATTGTTGCTAAGGAGTAGGGGAGCTTGGGACCGAGCTTAGGCTCATGATGCTGCTGGCTATTTGGTTTCGTTATGTTGTACCATTAATTTCTATTGTATCATGTTGTATTGATGTGTAACATGTTCTGGCTATTTTCTTAGAACTTGAGACATGTTTCATCATTATCTATATAACTGTTGGTTATCTTTTTACTGCAGTTGTTCATTTTGAATCTGTATGGTTTATTACTTCCGCTATTGTAGTATGTTGTATATTTGATTCCTCTAAACTACACTTTGACAAATGAGGGGATAGGTTCTCCACTATCATACTTGGGCCCTCGCTGCATATCGGTAGCCTCTGGCATTTGTGGAAATGATCTTGAGTCCACGTGGCGAATCGGGTTTGGGGCACCCATTGAGTGGCACCCAGGCCCAAGACATTACAAAGGCTTTGTAACATCCTGGGCCCAGGTGCCGCTCAACGGGAGCCCCGAACCCGGTTCGCCACGTGACCTCAAGCGCATTTCCCCAAAGGCCAGAGGCCGCCGACTAGCAGTGAGGGCCCAGGTTTGATAGTGTGGAAACTATACCCTCATTTGTCTAAGTGTAGTGCATCAGAATCAAATATTCAACATACAACAACAGCGGAAGCAATAAACCTTACACATCTAAAATGAACAACTGCAGAAAAAAGATAACCAACAATTATATAGATAATGATGAAACATGTCTCAAGTTCTAAGAAAATAACCAGAACATGTTACACAGCAATACAACAGGATACAATAGAATGGAAAGGTGCAATAGAGCAAAGCAAAACAGCTGGCAGCATCACTAGCCTAAGTTCGGTCCCATGCTCCCCTACTCCTCAGAAACAATCACGTATCTGTAAAGGGACCCTTTCCCTTATCCACACCTACACCAACATAGTCTGTTTGGACCGAAGACATGACCCAATCATAGTGTGAGAAATAAATCCCAGTATGCACCCACCACTGGACCGTGCCCAACTGTGTGAAAAATAAGCAACAATAGCGTGCAGAAGTAAAATGCAATAAAATAAGTAGTACTCAAATATAACTAACTTTACCAGTTATATTTCCATTTTATTATTCATTTTTAACCATATAACTTAATAACATTCCATGCTCAACAGAACAATTCCCTCTGGCCAACCAGAATCTTGCCATCATGATAATATAGTTAAACCATGCCTGCAGGCTTGCCCTAAGACTATACAGTACCTTTCCCTCAGGCATTCCCGTTAGGAGAAATATAATCTTTCCCTCAGGCCAAACTAAAATGAATCCCTCAGTTAATCAGAATATTTCCCACATGAATTTCCCTCAGGCTAATCAACAATTCCCTCAGGCTAAACAAGTAACTGGCCAATGCCCGACATATAAACATGAAATTTTCATACAATTCCTCTCAAGGAAAAAGTAATGCACAATATAAACATGGCATACCCTCGGGTATCCTGGCCAAACAGCTAAACAGAAGAATGCACCCCCGGGGTGGTCCTGGATCTAAGTAGAGATCCCAAACAGTAGTTTATTATCACATTTAATTACCTATAAAATTCTAGGTACCTAAATAGCCAAGGTCTCAGCCACACGACACCCCAGCATGGGTTTGTAGCATAATGGTACACAAAAACTCACAAAAGTTGTAATTTAAAAACCATGCCACCTACCTTAAATGCCCCTGAATGGTATATGTGAATGTTGCTTCCAGAAACGCCCAAAGACGATGTAGATATGGGGTAGAAGAAAACTAATTCAAATGCAACTTTCCCTTGGGAAGTAATTGGTAAAAATAGATTAAGGGGAAGGAGATGCTTACCCTTACGGTCCCAATGAGATAGACAGAGGCAGAAATGGATTTCCGGCGTGCGATCTGGAGGTCCTTGAAGGTTCGACCCTCTCTCCCGAATCCTCCTACGCTTCTAAGACTTCCCTGTGAACATGGGAGGCTACTTCCCATTTTAATTGAAAAAAACAAACTACACGGCGTGTACTATTGACTAAACGGTGTGTACTTTCCTCATTTAACTGTTCCTCTGGTGGCACTGCCACACTGTTCATCTATCGATATGAGTACCCGACGTGTATTACTGATTACACGGTGTGTACTGTCACTAAGCTAGAAGCTGCTTCAACTACCTTATATTTACTGGTCGACTGACTACACGGCGTGTAAATTCCCACTACATGGCGTGTAGTCGGTTTTTACACCCATCATCGTCAGTATGGCTACACACCCTATGTACTCGTCCCACATGGCCAAAGTACACGGCGTGTGGAAAAGTACACAGTGTGTAGTCCCAAAATTTATTATTTTCCCCCATTTTCCTTATTTCTCAAAAACACTTAAGGAAAATAGAAAAGAAGAAACACGTACCTCAAAAATAAAAACTAGTTACTTACACCAAGAGTGATCTACCATGGATTTTCTCTAGGGCTCATGTACCATGATATAGTAATCTGGGTTTGATTTCAACTGACTTGAAATTAATTAGATACCACTTCCAACACTACTAGGAACACAGATCACAATAAGAGGGGAATGATCTGATAATTTCAATACCATGTGCATGACCCAGACATTGGGGAATTCAAAAATGGTTTGGAGATTATAAAGAAATTTTTATATCTGATGCCATGTGTTTCAGTAACCCTTTGGGTCAGTGTAATGGGTTTAATGTTTCCTAGAGAACCCCAAATCTATGATCCCTTTATAAGATACTTAGGACATGATGTCATGTTTATATTTATAGGGGTAGAAACTACCCATTTATTTGTCAAAATATATGGTATAGAGTTACGTTTTCCTCCCACTCTTAATGATAGGTCTCTTAGGTTATGACTTCAAGGTCTGATGATTTTTATTCTATTATATTCAAATCACACATAGTGTAAATGAATGTAAATAATTTAATGAAACAACAAAATATATATTTATTAATGAATTTATCAGTTGAATAAATCCTCTTCACTAAGATGGAATTAGTCTATAACATCTTGATATGTAGGTTTCAAGCTGTTTCATTAAAGAAACCATGTAGTGGAATTATGTGAGAAAATTATTTAATCAGTGAATGGTTTTACTTTATCTCTAACACCACAAATAGAAATGCCATATAATGAAGTAGCTAATTGAAAAAATAAACCTTCAAATGGGTGAAAATTCCATGAAAATTACTAATAATGGTGAATATCATCAAAATATATGGTTTCTGGATTTAGAATGTAAAGTCAATGATCAATTTACTTGAGAAGACAAACATGATGAAGCATATTTTTAATGGTATCTGGTACAAACACCAATGGTTGGAGAGTTGAAATAAATGACCAAATAGGACGATCTTCTTTCACATGTGATTATATGTTTTAGAAATTCTAGTCAAATTCCATATATAATGAAAATGATATAATTATTTTTGAAAATAGGTATACTGGGAAACTATTTCTCAATCTACCTTTGAATCTTAGGGGGTATAGGTATGAGGGTGTACATTCTTCGAAATAGTGACCACATTAAAAATATTATTATAAGGTCTCTATTTAAAAGGGTGCCTTATTTATAATTTTTTTGAAGAATTATATTATTTAAATTATTATTCATAATCATTGTTCCAATTATTGTAAATATTTTGAAATATTATTGTTATTTATTAAAAATATAATTCAAAATATTTAACTATAATAAAAAAATTTATAATTAATAATAATTATTATTTGACATTAATTTTATTTTCAATTAATTATTCTTTTTTATAATCAATGTTCTAAATTTCATTTAGATTTTATTTATACAATATTTTATGTGCATAATTTCTTTGAAGGGTAAATGTTATTTTTTTAATCAATATCATTTGTGTCATGTAAATTATTATTATTTATTATATTTGTATCTATAAAGATAATTATAGATAATTATAATTATTTATATATATTATATATATTATATATTAATATTTATAGATATATATTATAATATATATGTAACACCCAAAGCTACAAAGAAATGTTTCCCTTTGCACAATGAAATAGCTTGCATTGTACGCAACTTTGAGATTCTAACACACTGCGACCAATCAAACTAGAAATTATGAATAGTAATAAACACTTTTAGAAATTTTATTTCTCAAAATGGACTTCAGTTTTGAATTAAAAATATCAAAATTATCTTAGGGTGAACTTTTTGTATTTTTATGAAAACATTCAATTTTTGATGAATAGTGAAAACACTGCGTTATTGGTAAAAACCAAATTTTTTAATTTAAAAAATTATTTATTTTAATTAAATATATTTTATGTCAAAATAGATACATAATATCTATATAATTTCAATGTAATTCATTGGTGTCATTTAATAATAAGTTTAGATATATACAAATTTCATTGTACTTTTTACCGTCTTTTACCCACCTTCTTGGATCATTTTCAAATTGGAAAATAACCTAATGTTACCGCATTTGTGAATTGAATATCAGAAATCCGAGAGACACAGTTGACATCAATATGTAAAATGTGGTTCAATAAGATGAAAATAATTTTTGGTGAATAGTAACTTTGTACATTTATTTACCACGGTTAAAAGTAAATTGGGTAATTAAGCATAAAAATGATATTATAATTACCCTAACACATGTCTTAACTCTATTAAATAAGTGTAATTCGACCAAAAAAACATTAGGAATGAATTTTGATCCTTTTGGTTCACTTGGATTAGATTAGGTCATTTATTGTTATTTTATTTAATGAAGAGTTAAAAATGTTAATTTCAAAGTTTAATAACTAAACCATTTTTAATATGGGGTTATACATAATATAAATGAGACTATGAAAATTCATTATAAATATAAAATGATTCCTACATAATGGTATTTTATTAATAATTTTTAGACATTAAATAATTAAATTTATTTTTGACACAATGATGATGCAGTAATTACCTTATTAATGAAAGATAAAATAATTGATATTATAAATATCCAAATGAATGTAATTTTAGACTTTTATGAATTGAACTAAATTTATAGGTTAATATGACATTTTTGGCTTCGTTAAATAATTCTAATTCGAAGTAATAATGTACTTATGATTTTCAGAAAAATCAAATACTAAATAGTGTCAAAATTGAAAAAATTGATTTTTTAAAACAAATACTATATTACTAATTGATATAATATTCCTAAAAATATAAGGATTTACAAAATACATAGATAAGGTTATATATATTAATGAGGATCCACTTTGGGTTTTCGTGTCTTATAATAGTAATTTTATTAACCTTATAATATTAAATTACAAAGAGACATGGTAAATGTCAAACTATTTAACTAAAAGTTAAATCTAAAAGATAAGGTTCATATGGTGACATAATCCTGCTTAAAACCTATTGGATGAGATTTGTTTGTCCCATACCCACCTTATAATAGAATTAAATCATTTCAGAGAGATTAGAAACCGAAGATTACTTTATTTTAAAATAATATTTGACGATTTTCTTGGAGTGACCCTCACCTATCTTATAAAAGGGTACTTCCCATTCTCTTAATTTCACACCTACAAAGCCTTTTATCTCGGCCAAACCCTGACCAAATATCCTCCCAACATTCATAACTTCATCCTAGAGGCCTTACGTTGGTCAGAAATGTTACCAAAGTATCCCTTTCGCTCAAATCAAAAGGAAGAAACCGAATAAGATGTAAATATTTCATCACCTCTTTCAAGTTCTTTTCTTCTTCCACTTCCTATTTCTTTGTTGTTTATACTATAAAATTATAAATCTTGTATCTTATATATATTTTGATGTTATTTTAAAAATGTAAAAACCATATATATTATTTTATCCATCATATGAATGACAAAGACACCATACGTGCGTACGTATGGATAACCGTCTCCACGGCGTGGTGTAGTTTGTTATTCAAACACTTTATTATTTGGATGGGTATAATAATTAGTATAAATTATGTAAAAAATAAATATAACATGTTAATGATTCCATAAATATAATATAACATCCAATTACATATGATTTCACCATCAATATAATGATACTGTCACTCGTGCGTATATAAGAATTACCGTCTCCACCAACGCGATGAGATTCATTACTCATCGTTATCATTCAAGAATAATTTTCATTTTATGATTAAAAATAATTTTTATGAACATAATATAATTTGGTATATGAATTAAATAAATCATATCCATAACCAATGAGGCTTACGTAACCAAGCATATAAAATAAAATGAATCAGTTAACACACGAAACGATAATACTACTAAAATATTATTAACAATGAAATATTAGAGGACCATATATGATATCATATTTATGTATATATTTATTTTATAATTTAATAACAATGATTCAACTATTATACAGGATAGTAACATACCCTCAAACAAGGAAAAGTACAAGGTAAGTGTTAATTTCACAATCTCTTTATTATTTGATGTTGTTTTTATGTAAGTATCTACGAGGACCCCTTTATCATCCACATCTGTGTTTTCTAAAAATTTAATTCTAAACATTTTAACTTTTTACTAGACTATTGGTTAAAATAATTTATTCCCTTATTTGACCATATTTTTTTTTAAAGTAATCTTTCTGACTTTTTTCCAACATTGTACTTCATGAGCTTTCGACATAATTAAGGTAAGAATTTTTTTTAATTTATACGGCGGGTGCAGCTATTTTCCACCATTATAACATAGTCGAAGATTTCCATACAATCTTATATGAATATTTTCAAAATAAATGTTATCTTTTATAATTATATGACTTTTAAATGATTTCAAAATAGAAAGAGACATTTCTCTAAAAAAGTTTTGATTTCATCTATGTCAAAATCCTTCGACGGATTTGAAGATTGTTTGGAGTTGATTTATTATGATACAAAACTTCCATGATTTATTGAATGTTTTATGATATGTTTGACTATGGATGTGTAATTTTTACACCATTCATGGTTTATGGATAAAGTATTGACATTTCTTATGATAGTTTTAATACGAATGTTTATGTTATGTTTAAACCTTTTCATATGAGGAATGAATTGGACAAAGTAAGTGATATGTGGAGCCTGTTATAGCTCCTCGATGCATCGGTAGTTCTCATGAGAAAAAATTGTATCTTAGGACAAGGCATTGAAAAAATATTACTTGTAGTCTTGGCACAAGGCCTTGACTACGGGGTTATGAAGTCTAGAATTATGCATTCCATCAATATAAATGTGGCTATTGATATTGCATGTGATTATTCAAATTGTAGAATATCTATATGAATAATTAAATGGAATTATTTGATTTTATATTCTCCATATTATACTTATGTTTATGTTTAAAAGGATTTTGTTTTAGTTTTATACATTTCCCTAAATGTTTATGGTTTTTTTTGGAAATTTCCACTGTATTGTTATCTTTACTGAGCATCTGAGCTCATACCTTTTTGTGTTTTATTTTTCCTAAGATGCGAAGAAGTATTTTATGGTTGACTTACTGGGATAGGATAAAGATATACTTGTGTTCGAAAGGGTACAAACTTTTGTTGATGTTTTTTTATTTCAAGATGCAATGTAAAACTTATGAATGTGTTTAGTACTTACATGGCTACTAAATTGATCGGTCTTTCGGACATGATTCTTTGTATCATGCCAATGTAATGTAATAATGCACCGACTCTGGGTAACTGGGGTTGGGGAATTACAATTGGTATCAGAGGAATTTTAGTACAAACCTTAGAAGCTATATTTAGAAAAACTCTGATTAGAGACCATTACCCTAAGATAGACTTTGAGGATTAATATATAAGAATATCCTAGAATTTTGGTAATGTAGAGATTTTGTGAGTTTCCCAAGAAATACATCCCTATCTGGATATGAGTAAGTAGAGGTAGCTCTGGCACAAATGTACATACGGGTAAAACCATAAAACACCGCTTTGAGCTAGACTCGAACGTGACCAGGTGCATGACAATGGGCCTTACTGCACTCTTGGTTACGACACTCCTGGGGGATATGCATTGAATAATTCACATTTTTATTAAAAACCATTATGAAGGATTTACGAGTATATACCTCCTCAAAGATAACATTTTATTATTAGGGATTATATCCTTAAACTGTTTAATTTATGTAAGTGTTTTACAAGTTTAATATTATGTATTCTGGTTCATAAAGTAATATACTGTATGGAATTGTTTAGAAATGGAGCCTAGTGGAAGGAATGGAAACTATATCAAAGACCATAATCCATTTTGGGATTTCCCTCATACTCAAGATAATTATAGTAGAGCTAGTGATGCAACTGGTGTGGATCAGCATATCCCCATACTGGGACAACTCACTCAGGTTATGAATAATAACCTTACTTGTATAGAGGACCCTGATCCATAACGTGGAGGATGAATGTTAAACCGCTTCTTGAGGAAACAACCACCAACATTAAATGGGAGTACAAATCCATTAGTTTCTAAGAAATGGATAAATTCCTTAGAGAAAAAATTTCATGCTTTGGGGAGTAGCGAAAGGGAAAAAGTTTTCATGGTAGTTTATTTCCCAATGGGAGATGCAGATCAATGGTGGTCATTAATCCAAAATACAAATGAAGATGAAGAAGTATCGAACATGGAATGGAGAGAGATTAAAGATAATTACTTTGTAAAGTACTTTCCTTGTGAATATCGAGCAGATATGGAAAGTCAATTTCTGAGTATGAGGCAAAAGGAGGATAAGAATATTGCAATGTATGAGGCTAAATTTACAAGGTTAGCAAGGCATGAGACATATAATATACATAACACAATGAGTAATATTGATGGATTATTTGAGGGGTTTAAACCATTTCTCTATCGAGCAGTAGTCTCACAATCCTTCTCATCGTACGAAGATATAATATCATACACTATCAAGACAGAAATTGAACTCTCTAAGTCCTACGACATTAAATCTGTTTCCGACACTTTCGTGGAGGCGCGCGCGTCCCTCCGCTAGGGCGCGATAGGCGTGGCTTTTGTTTCCCCGTATTCCTCCTTAGGGCGGGCAATGCCCATTCCTTATTCACGGAAGTCTTCTCCTTGATCGAAACGGGATGATGGGATGTTGGTTCCTCCTTCCTTGGATTCCTCCTCAGAACTCGTCACCTAGTCTGGGTCTCCCTCATCGATTTAATATGTTTTTCATGAAAATCTTCCCAATTCCTTGTTTCCATGGACGCTATTTAATTACACTTCTTCTGTTAGGACAATCCAAAGGGTCCGGTCAGGGCAGCAACCTTCGGTCGGGCGAGTAGTCACATTGATGCATCGTTAACATGTATGAACGCTGGGGAATTGGCGTGTCTATCTTTTTTCCCTCGTTATAGGGATTCTTGAGGGCGCAGAAGCCTGTGGCATCCCATATCGAGCATGGGGAATCATATTCCATAGGAATGTATCTGAGGTTTTCCTCAGCATCCCATGTTTAACACAGGGTATGTCGCGTGTTTAACATCCAGCAGAGATAGATCGGCCTGATCAGAACACCAGCTGGAGTGGATCAGATTGAGGAATCCCCCTTGAGGAAATGTCGATATCAGAGCCAGCCCGTGGATGGCTTCCCGAATGCTGTGGAGTGGAATGGGGTGGCATGATCTCATCGGGATGTGGCGGCCTGGGTAAGAATCAGGATAGATGATGGAAAGCTATAAGAAGTGGAGGGGGAATGAAATGGAGTCCTCATGGAGATGATGGTGGTGATGGGCTTGAATCTTGAAGAGACTTCCTACGAATCCCCATGGTAGGGAATCAAAGTCCACGTAGTGAAGAATGAATATGTGGGGCTTACGCTCTGGGCTGCCCTAGGTGATGGGAGAACTGACGTGAATGAGGTCAGAACGACCAGGTCTTGGGCATTTAGCTCGGGAGGCTTCCTACATACCATGACGTAACATGGATCAAAGACCACATAGTTCAGGTAAAAATAGGGGCATAGCACACCGACACGGAGATGGTCGGGGCCAATGATTATTAGTCTTGAACCTCAGGGAGTCTTCCTACGTACCATGACTTAACATGGATCAAAGTCCTCATAGTTTGGATTGAGTGTCGGCGAACCGACGTGAAGAAGGACCTTGGTCTGATGGGTGACGGTGCTTGAACCTCAGGGAGGTTTCCTACGTACCATGCCTTGACATGGATCAAAGTCCTCATAGTTCTTGTAGGGTTTCGTCAGCGAACCGACGTGAAAATGAACCCCTGGGGTCCACTGGTGGTGGGCTGGAACCTCATGGGGATTCCTACGTACCATGCCTTGACATGGATCAATGTCCTCGAAGTTTGGGCATACAGTTTAATGTCATGGTGGAAAAGGGCATACTGTTTAACGTCATGCTAGATGAGGGAATACAGTTCAACATCATGCTGGACGACGGCATATAGTTTAACGTCATGCTGAAAGAGGGCATACAGTTTAACATCATGCTGGAGGAGGGCATACAGTTTAACGTCATGCTGGACAAGGGCATACAGTTTAACGTCATACTGGACGAGGGCATACAGTTAACATCATGTTGGATGAGGGAATTTTCATGGTCGATGCTTACTCAAAGCCCATGTGAGTCATGCTTGGTGTGAGAAACAAGAGGCAGCAAAGACCTAACGATCACGTCGCGAAGGGTGCGTCTGTGAGAAGTGATGAGGGGCTTATGCGTTAGGTGGCCCATGGTGCTGTGACTTACTCTAAGATGGAGGCCCGGGAGAGACAAAGCACGGGGGGAGAGGAATTTTGGATCAAAGGAAGGAGGTGCCCCATTCCCTATCATGCCCTCCACTGGCCCTGGCGATAAGGAAGTACGAGGGTGCATTGGTGCTACCTTCCGCAAGAGGGGATAGGGGGCTTACACCAAGGTTGCTTCCCTTCCCCGCGGATAAACGCCACTCCCGAAAGGGGGATATCTTCCCTTGTAGGGAACAGAGGGCGTATAGAATGTCCGAGCCGGGGGGACCCTACATGCGAGGCATGGGGTCGGGTCATAGTTTAACGCCATGTGTTGAGGACGAGGTGTTTGGCAGTTTAACATCCTGTAGCTCAGACGAGGTGGGTTTTCTCCGCACCACTAGGGCTCAAATGACAGGTACCCTCTGCTCCTTGCGGGAGGGAAGGCATCAGCAAGGCCGTGTAGAAGGGGGTCACAGAGCGAACCATCGAGAGTTCAATGTTAGCGTGGCTATGCGACGAAGCAATAGCCATTAGCATGCCTATGCGAAGAATCATTGGGAAAGGCAGCGCTACAGGCGGTGGCATCCAGAGGACTTTGAAATCACATCTTTAAAACCTGAATGGTCTCATTGGAAGAGGAATTGCCAAGCAATGGGGTACATAGGCAGGGGACTTGCAGAGCTTGGTTTCGTTGCATAGTGGAGAGCACTTTCAAAGGGATGTGCTTCACGAAGTGGAGTGCCTTGGCCTTAGCATGGGGGAAGAGATGCAAGTGGGAGGTGCTTCGTGAAGCGGAAGGGTGTTCACGGAGCACTAACTTGCAATGAAAAGTTGCCTCGCAAAGCAAGGTGTTGTGAAGTAGTGTGATTTTAGAAGTACAATGAACCTTCCTTGGCATGGGGATCACATGTACAGGATGGCTATTTCATGAAACATAAACTCTCCACGATAGCCTGGGTTCCCTTGGGAATCCCCTTCCTTCGCGAATTCCCTTAGCCTTCGCAAAGGGCATCCCTCCCAGAAGAGGGGCTCAAAATGATACAAGGTGAAGGCCTCTCGTGAAGAATAAATACCTCGCGGAGCTCATGATTCCCAGAGCGAAGAGTGCCACCCAATTTGGGCATTGAGAAGCCTAATGTTCGGATTGTTCGTCCGGAGATCTCAGGAGGATCATGGTATTTATAGGCAAGAGGTGTCACAAAGCATAGATCACGCGGCGTGAAGGTGGCTTCAGTTGCTTTGTGTCGGTTCACGAACAACAACTGGGTTCGCGAAGGGTTACCATCTATGGTGCGTCACTATGGGCTCGCGAACATCAGGCTGTTCGTGGAGCGTTACCGCCTCTGGTGCTTCACGGCGGGATCGCGAATGTCAGGGTGTTCGCGGAGTGGTACCGCCTCTGGTGCTTCATGGAGGGGCTCACGAATGACAGGGAGTTCGCGGAGCGTTACTGCCTCTGGTGATTCGCGGCGGGCTCACAAACGTCAGGGAGTTCGCGGAGCATTACCGCCTCTTGTGCTTCATGGAGGGCTCATGAACGTCAGGGCGTTCGCAGAGCATTACCACCCCTGTTGCTTCGCAGCGGGCTCATGATCATCAGGGCATTTGCGGAGTGTTACCGCCTCTGGTGCTTCGCGGTGGGCTCACGAACGTTAGGGCATTCGTGGAGATTTACCGCCTCTGGTGCTTCGCGGCTGCCGCGTGGCATGGGGGGCTTCACGTCGAGGCCTCACTAGGAAAGGCGCGAGGCATCTTCTTCATTCGTTCTTTTCGTCCAATATTTTGGCACCAAAAATTCCCCCCTATCATACTTGGAGCCGCGGAGGGACCAATGGTCGAAGTCTGAGGGAAATCACCAAAATTATCTGTGGTTCGAGGTGCTGACTAGTGAAGAAGGCGCGCAAGGTAGGTCAGGGCCGCGCTATCTGGATGCTCCGCGAAGCTTCGCGTGGGTTGGACGCTCCGCGAAGCACCAGGGTCTCCACCTATAAATTGGGTGCTGACCTCTATTTTCTTTTTCCTTATTTGCGACTTTGTCCTTTTTCACTCTCAGTTCGCAAAGCTCTACATCCTCAGTGTCTGCTCACCACGAATCGAGCTTCACGGTGAACATCGAGTCTACAACTCCGCGACTGCGCCAAGAGAATGTCTGCTTGCAAGACGAGATCAGGCCTCACATCTTGTCTTTACGAACGAGCTTCGCAAGCAATCTCCACGAAGAATCTTCGCGACGTGACATGAAATTTTTCCGAGTTCTGAAACCGTAATGGCCCATCAAGAAGTTGTGCTGGGGGTGCTCCCAGACACAGCCTAGAGGGATGAGATGCCCAATTGTCTGGGCCTAGGGGAGCTAGTCCGAAGCCACTCGGACCATAATTCTTTGACAGACCAGCTATTAGAGATCCAAAAGAACTATCTGCTATGCAAGAGGCTTCCCTTGTATGGCTTCGAGCTAAGGGATGTAGTCTTCATTCCTGAGGCGAGCAAGGTCGAACCAGCTTGCTGGTTCAGGATCACCCCATGCCGACGTCAATGGTTCAGGGTTGCCCATGGTCACGCACGGGAGGACTTCACACCTATCACCACCGACTATCTGTACAACCATGTGAATAACATTGATGGGAATCCACTGCAACCGGAGAAGTCCCCTCTGATGCACTGTACCATACTAAAGGCCGCTTTGTGGGATTCGAAGAAGGTGTGGTCTGATGAGTGGGACATTCGCCAGGGAGACAACGTCACCAACGACAGGGCATGGGACTACTGGGTAGGTGCCTCATGCGAGGGGTTTGGGCCGAGCTGAGGAGAGTGGTATTGTATGAGGTGGCATGGGCCTCTCAATTCCACTTTTATCAACTGAAGCAGCTGATGCCGAAGCTGTTGAGGAGATGGTCATCTAGGACCAACACTTTTCACCTACACCATGGGGAGGATGGCATCAGTCTATATGATGCCCATCAGATTTCGAGGGTACCGATCTTGGGGGCCATGTATGATGAGTTCCTCTCCATCATGAGTGCGTAGGAGGATCTGGAGCAGATGCTGCAGCTGGCGCTGGCACTGATGGCACTGGTCCCCGGAGAGGACAAGGAGGAGCTAAGAGATGTCCACTTCAAGAAGTGGTTCAAGCGGTTCCTGAACATCTCGGAGGATCAAGAGCTCCCTCCAAGGCCTCGAACTTGTTATAAGGGGGATAAATGGGTCAAGGAGCATTCATATTGGCGGCTCTTGGAGGACATCAAATGGAAGACTTGGGGTTTCAGTGTCAGCACTTAACAACAGCAGATACTCAGGATGGCAGAGTTTATCATGGCCCTTATCTGCGGTTGGATCCTACCAGTGAGGGATACCAACATGGGGGTGCATCCCATCTCGTTCATCATGGCATCCATGATGGCCATAAGACGGCGGGTCAATCTAGGGATCCCAATGCTCGCCAGGTTGTACAGGATGTTGCGGCAGGTTAGCGAGGGCAAGAAGCCGCTGAGGATATGCGGGCCCTTCCACCTTCTGTATGGGTGGATCGTGGTGTACATCAGGGGGGTTTACGAATATCCAAACCCCATCTCGACACCATGGTTGAAATTTCACCCCACCATTCTGAATGCGGCTGGGAGCTTCCCATCAAACTAACCGTACTAATGGTGCTGAACTAGGTGTGGAAGGCGGGCGAATTTACTTTCCACCCATTTCCAATTCCGACGGGAGTACTCACCGACAAAGTTCAGGGAACAGAATAACACCGAGCTTATCTCCTGGCCTTTCGAGGTGGATTTTTGGTGGCATGGGTGGACCGTGAGCTGATCTGCGAGTCGTACACCCTGCACCAGTTCACGAGGGAATTCCAGTGCCTGCAGTGGCTTACCCCACAGGTCTACTGGGAGGTGCTTCATGAGGAGAACACATGTGTAATGAGGCAGTTGTGACTCATGTTCACACGGGAAGACGAGAAAATGCGAATTGCACTGCCTCCATCCACTGTTGCCTTTGGACTGGAGAAGGAGTATGCCATCAGCTGGGAGGAAGCTTATCTGGGGGAAATGCTGAAGCAGCGAACCGTTCGAGCCGTTGATGGCGTGACTCCCCTATCCCGAGGACGGGGTCAGAGGGAAGCAAGATCCTATCACGGTGGCGGGGTTTCCATGGCTGCGAGACCTGCACCAGCTGAGGATACGACAACGGCGGTGGATCCAACAGCAGTAGTGGTCTCGGTGATTCTGGAAGAGAAGAGACATCCGGAGGGGCGGCCGCCGAGGGGATTCCACAGGATATCCACTCAGGCTCCGGGGAAGCGGCTGCACCATATCGTTATGCCAGGGAATGTTGTTTTCCCAGAGGCCTAGGACATTTGCGACGTCAACCGACACATCCTTAGCCCACCTGAGATGTGGGGACACCTGAACTCTCTCGGGATGGTTCTACCGGGTATAAGCCCTGTTCGGGCTGGTTTCACGGTGTCTCCGGCAGAGGCGGAGCAATATCTGGATGAGATAGAGGACTTTGTCCATTCCAGTGGTGCCCCGCGTCCAATGAAAGACTGGGTAGGGATACTGCTGGATTGGACGGTTCCCCTGTAGGTGTCGGCCGCCAAATTGAGAGAGCTCTTCCCCCTGCTGGAAGAATCAGATGAATTTTCTGGGGAAGACGAGGCCAGCGGAGGGAGCCCGTTGGAGGAAGGCGAATTCAGAGATCAAGACTCGGATCTCGATGATTTAGTGGAGACTCATTAGGTAACATCCCAAGTTGCTTCCATCGGGGTCTACTCTCGGGTCATCATGGATTTCTTACCAGATTCTGAACAGTGCAGGAGGAGCTTGTACGTAGACCTCGCTCTCATCCCTTGGTGGGTGACGATGCAGGACCGTCGGAACCCGCGCCAGCGGCTGCATCCAGTTCGATGTCTGGTGGGGCTATGGAACCCGAGGTGGATATTCCAGAATCTTCTAGTCGTCTGACAATATATGGACGACCACACCTCGGGGTCGCGTCAGCATCCACTCAGGAGCAACACTAAGAGTTTGATCTTCGTAAGTCTTCTCCACTGAATTCATTACTGTCATGTGTAGATTTTGCCAACTGACGTTCATGCCCTTCCCTATTGTGTACAGTTCTGCGACTGGCATGTTCTACTGCGGCAAGTCTGGTCGGGATGTCAGGTGGAATCACTCCTAGGGGCATGCCGGTGATCGTGGAGATAGTTACCCCACCTAACCGAGATGCAGACCTTCCTATCATTGGTGGGACCACCAGCAGGGTCGTGGTCGAGGTCATTGAGGTGGATTTCGACGATGAGGACCGACCGGCCGACTCAAGTCCCACCACGCCTGTGCCAATGCCAGATGTCGCGCCAGATTTAACTACCGATGTAGATCATGCTGATGATTTCTTGCGGGTGTACCCTTCATACGATCCTGCCAATCACATGGACTCGGTTGAAATGAACTCTGATGAAGAGGACATAAAAATAGTCCTCTGCCGATCATGGAAACTGATCACACACATAATCAATGACACCCCCCAAGTGTTGTGGTTGAATGAGATGGACATACTCCGCTCGCGACTGTGCGACCTGTGTGTTGGGGGAGTAGATTCCCAACACCCTCATACGATCATCCACGATCTCATGGCAGAGAAGATCTGGGAGTATGATCATGGGCTCAGCATGGGCTGGCAGTGGAAGAAGGAGATGATCATCAAGAAGCTCCAGGAGGCTGAAAACCGAGTCCAACACCTGCCGATCCGGGCGGAAGAGCACTCAGCCTCTATTAATGCACAATCTGAGATGATCTCGCGATTGAAGACCCAGATGGAAGAGGAAAAATAGCATATGAGGTAGGCATCCAGAGAGATGTCTACCATTCAGGCTGACATAGAGAAGGCCCGATTTGATGTTGATGAATTGCGCCCCATCGCTGCTGAGGATGAGCGAGACCTGAGTCAGCGTCAGCAATTCCTGGATGCCACAAGTCGAAGGGTGGCGGAGCTGCAACGCTCTTTTGACGAGGTCAATCCGTCCATGGGGAGAGTTGACCCCCGGGTACTATAATGATTAAAAACCCATAAACATACTTTTTTGATTTATTTTTTTTGAATGTCATAGCATGCACGAGTTTCGTTGTTTACACTGGTTTATTTTGCATCCTTACAATGTTTATAGGACGTCCAGTGACAATTTACTAAGCTCACATGAGTCAGGGCCCTATGTAAGAATCAAGAGATAGTCACCTCATCGTCCCATCCAAACATAGGAGGGTAAACCATGCTTCGGGCATCCGGGGTTTGGATAACCGGTCCGGATTTTTGGGAAAAAGAAGAGACCTGGCCAGAGAAGGAAGTTCTCAGAATAGACGAATTTCCGTTTTTCTAGCGCGCTCTTATGCATGAATGGTGCAATTCTAGGGGCACTGAAATCGGTCTGAACAAGTGGGAATGGGAAGTGTGAATCACGATACCCAGGATTCGAAACATTGTGAGGGTGGCGTGATAATAAAGGACAACTGTTAACCGTGGCGGAAAAATGGTATCCTTACTACGTTGGCCTGAAATGGGGACAACAAATGAGGGCCGACCATTGACCATGTTCGCAACACAGGGCCTAACTCAAATATCGTCGATCAACCTTCTGGGAAGTTGGGCCAAGATAGCAGGCGGACCATAGGTCGAGCATCCATACTGTTATGGGGTCCCTCGAAACATGACCAGTCTTCCAGAACGTTGGCCCAGGACACCAGGCGGACCACAGGTCGGGCATCCATACTGTTAGGGGGTTCCTTCATATATGAAAGGGGATGAGGGTCCAAATAAGGGGAATGCGAAGCATGGGATGTAGAGTGATGGTTTGTCCGAACAGAATCCAACACTCATGAAATTACACCACCGTGGTGGGAGTATACCAGATGGGATCATCGGTTTGATCATGGATCATTATTTTTGTTTTTATACAGGGACTCTCTATCGAGGTGGTCTGTCGCTTCCCATTGTCATCTTGGGTCATCCTGAACCTGTTCAGGGTAGAGTTATAGTTACATGGTCCCCTATGAGGGATCCGGCCAGTGGGCCGAAAAGGGGAAGAACATGATTTATGATTCCTATGGGCTGGACCATAGGTAAAATAACAGGGTGTCCCTACATATCCCATGAGGATGGTAATCAAGCCACTTGTAGTTCTCGAGGAACAGTTTAATGTCATGTAGGATGAGAGAAGCCTGGTTGCGCTAGTACACATCCTACCAAAAATACTAAGCCCACATGAGTCGTCCTCGATATGGGAAACAAGAAGTAATGGAGAATTTTCCCCAACACAAGAATAGGTATGTTAGGGCGAAGGGACTCTCGGTGAATACCGACCCAATGATGCTAACACATCCATGTGGGGCACCTAGACGCGCGAAGAGGTAGAGCTGAGTATGTTGGAATTCCACTTGAACATGAGGAAGTGGAAATGTGTGAATCATGACGCTTGAGATTTGGATCGCAATGATTGCAGCATGACGATATTGGAAAAATGTTGACCATGGAGGAAACGCAGCATCCATATCACATTAGCCTGGAATGGGGACAGACAAATGAGGGTCAACCATTGACCATGTTTGAAACACGAGACCATGTTACAAATGTTGTCAGAGATCTGCAGGGACGTTGGCCTGAAACGATTACAGAGCCCTTAGGCCTAACATCCATGGAGAGCCCTTATGGCGAGAATCCATGTCGTTTGAGGGTCCTTTTGGATTTGGAAGAGGATGAGGATCCAAATAGTGAGCTCAAGAAGCGTGGTCATGGAACGAGGAGAATCTTCCCAGGAAAATCCCACACTCCAGACTCTTTTTCAAAACACATCTGAATGCGTTAAATAGACGCATTAGATAGGGGGAGTCAAGTCCCTTCCCATAGGGAGATCTTATTTTAGGGTCATAGAATTAGGACCATGGATGGGAGGAAACACAAGAGGCACGTGGCAGGTAATTATGAAAAACCCGACGTGAATGGGAACCAAGGATTTGTACGGTGCGGTTAACAACCCGACATGAATGATGACATAATCCTATACCACACCACACAACCCCATTGAGAGAGGTTTTAGGTCAAGGGACCGAAAACGAGAGTTGAGCTGGGCCTGATAAAAGTGCAAAGGCGTTCCTACATACCCCATGGGGATGCGGATCAAGATTCACGTAGTTCATGAAAGGGTCTAAGTTTAAGGTCTTAGAACTCAGACCATCTATGGGTTAGAAGAGTAGGAGAAACATGGTAAAGTGGTTACAAAACTCGATGATGAGGACATAATCCCAACTTACCATGTGTTCTCTGGGGAAGTTCTTGAGTCAAGGGACCGAACACGGAAGTTAGGCTGGGCCAGTGGGGAAGTGCCCAGGCGCTCCTACGTATCTCATAAGGATGAGAATCAAGTCATATGTAGTTCTGAAGGGTGGCACGGTAAGGTACCAGTGCCAGGGAAAAAGGGGAGTGCGGGCGTGGCCCTTGCACCAAGAGAAGCGATATTTGATAGATCTTGTTTTCCCTTTAAGGTGAGTGGGTTTTTTTGTGAACCAACAGGCCTAGGGTAAAAAGCCTTGGTGTCACCACTAGAATCAAGCCGTGATAGGCGTTGACAAATGGAATGGCATGTGACCAATACACAACTTGATATCCCCTATGATGGGGTCATCACAATGTAGTGCCATTTTTCGTCGTGCAGCTCAGACGATAATGTCACAGTTTAGGGTCGTGAGATAGGACCAAGCATGCATTTTAATGTCATGTAGCACAAACATAGTAGAGGCGATGCTAGGTGGTGATGTGTATGGTGCCATGCAACATAACCGATGTGAATGGTTACATAATCCCATATCATACCGTACACAATACCGAGATTGGAACCTCAGGACAAGGCGTCCAAATTGGGGCAAGAGGGGGAGGGATATGAGGAACTAGCTCCAAATTGAGCTGGACCCAAAAACGAGACGTCCGAGTGACCCTACATATCCCATAGGGATGAGGATCTAGCCGCACATATCCCTTAATGATGATCATAGTTTATGTTTTTAGATCGCGGACTGCGGGAGCCGTGAAGGACACCGTATTTTAGTTGTATCCCCCTGACATGAAAAAGTGAACTGAGGGATGGCGCTAAGAGTTTCGATATTCCACCTGGATACGATGGGGTGGAACATAATGTGAATCATGCAAACAACATTCAAGGCCAGGAGAGGTTGGCATGATGATTGAGGATTACTGTTGTCCATGTTCGCAACACAGCATCCTGTCACGTTAGCCTGAAATGGGGACAAACAAATGAGCATTGAACACTGACCATATTCGCATCCTGGGACTTGTATCAATTTGTTGACTGAAACCCTCGGGGGCATTGGCCCGTAACGGGATGAGAGCCCTTTGGCATTGTATCCAGGCCGTTCATGGGGGGTCCCTTTTGGTATGAAAGATGATGAAAGCACGAATGAAGGGAAACACGATGCTTGACATGTGGAAGGAACGTGACCAAGTTGAATCTGACACACTTGGTCCTAGACTAGGTTACTCTTAACACATGGGTGAACCACTGAAAGGGGTCGAGGGACTCAACCCGTGGGTGACCAAGAGATGGAGGGTTCCCAGGAGAAGCGGGTCATAGTGCCAAAAATAGTATACCATACCTATGTATCCCCCTCCTGGAGAGGGACAGGCCAAGTGGCCTAGGTGACTGGGAGATCGGGAGATCTCTAATAAATGGGGCTGGGCCTGAAGTCTAGACATTTGAGGGGTCCTATGTATCCCATAAAGATGAGGATCAGGCCACACATAGTTCTTGAGGGTTCCTTTTAATGTCCTTCAGGACAGGAAATAGGAGGGCTGATTCTCAAAATGGGGTGTGCGTGGTGTGGCTATTACAAACCCGACGTGAATGAGGACATGATCCCACATCACACCATGCAGTCCTGTAATCAGGGTCCCGAAGGCAGGACAGAAGAGGCAAATTAGCTGAACTCAAGCTAGACCTAAATACAGGAGGTCTGGGCATTCCTACGTATCCCATGAGGATGGGAATCAAGCCAGACGTAGTTCTTAGGAGATCTATGTTTATGGTCTTAGAGCTCAAACAATGTATGGATGACACATTCCATGTAAGTGCAGGCCTCGACCCGATCCCTAAGGCCACGTGAGATAAATTTGGTGTTGGAAACAAGGGAGTAATATCTTTATCGCAATACCCGGAACGTTCATTGGGGAGAAGTAGGTGAAGATCCCTGAGGGACGCCTTTAATGCGGCTTTGCTCCCCTAACACGCAGATGCGCATTGAGGAATAGTATCAAGAGTTTCGAAACTCTACTCGGACATGATGAGAATGGAGAATGATGTGAATCGTGTAACTGAAATTGTGGTCTTAATGGGGTTGGCGTGGCGATGGAGTATTAATGCTGACCACGGCGGAAAAGCAATATCTACATCACATTATCCTGAAATGGGAACAACAAATGAGCTTCAACTGCTGACCGTATTCGCGACATGGGATTTGGATCAATTTGTTGTCTGAAACCCTTGGGGGTGTTGGCCCGTAATGGTAGGAGAGACCTTGGGCGTTGTATCCAGGCCGTTCTTGGGGGTCCCTTTGGGTGTGAAAGATGGTGACATCCCTGATGAAGGGATGCACGAAGCCTGAAAAGAGGGTGCGGACATGTCCGAGTGGAGTCCTACATTACAGGTAACTAAACCAGAGTATCCTTAGGCACATTGGTGAACCGCCGAAAAGGGTTGGAGAAGTGGATCAAGAGGGAGAGGTACATGGCATGGTCCTTACAAGCCTGGCGTGAATGAGGACATAGTCCCATGACACGCTACATACTCCTCTCTCCGGGGAAGGGTTGGCCAAGGGGCCAAGGTGGGATGGAGATTTTCGGAAGATGGGGCTGGACCCGAAGCTTAAACATTCGTGTGGTCCTACGTATCCCATAAGGAAGGAAATTAAGCCACACGTAGTTCTATAAGATACCAATGGGGCAAGATACCCAAACAAGGATGTGTATAGTGCGTCGAGTAACCTGGCGTGAATGGGAATGTAATCCCGCACCACACCACACAGTACCGTAGGAAAGAACATCAGCCAGGGAGACCAAAAAGGCCAAGGGGCATGATAGTTGGGTTTTGGTCAGGAAGGCTTGGCCTACTCGCAGTTTAACGTCTTGTAGTGAGGACTAAGGTCGGAGAATATGGCTCCCTAGACAGAGGAGGTGTATGGTACGGTGAACAAACCAACGTGAATGTGGAAATAATCCCTCACCACACCATACACTACGAGTAAGAACTTGGGATAGGGCCCGAAAAGGCCAAGAGGCCTAAGGCTATGCCTTGGTAAGGGAATGTGTACGGCATGGAAAGTAGCCCGACGTGAATGAGGACATAATCTTGCACCATGCCATACACTCCTTATAAAAGAATCAGGGTCGTGTGCACGACCGTTGGCACCACCCAGAGGGAAGTTTGTCGCTTCATGATGGGGCAGAACAAATCACTGCACTCAATGTTTGGGACATCTTGGGGTGGACCCGAAGATCTGGGACACTGTTGACCATGTTCGAAACACAACTTCCAAATGGTGGCCTGATATGGGAACAACGAATGAGTGTCAACCACTGACCACGTTCGAAACGCAGGACTTGTACCGACTTGTTGCTTGACATCTTTGAGGGCATTGGCCCGAAGTGGTAAGAGGGCCCTTAGGCCGAGCATCCATACCACTCAGGGGAACTTCCGGATGAGGAATGTGATGGAATCCCAGTCAAGGAGTGGGTTAAGCATAGTTGTACCCATCTATGGAGGAGGCGAACATATCCAGGGAAGGGGACGTACAGTCAGGTCGAGGCTTGCTCGACGTTAGTTGGGGAAAAGTGTGCACCATTCTATATATCATGACCCGATGGGAAGATTTTGGCTTTTGGGATGGGCCAACTGACAATGTGACCAGGCGTTCATACGTATCCCATAAGGATGGGAATCAGGCCATATGTAGTTCTTGAAGGCCATGTAGCTTAACTTAATGCGGTGAGGATATGGGAGGATAGATGAACGGGAGTGGGCACATGGTGCGACCCTTATAATCCTTGTATGAGATAGAATAAGGAATCCTACTCTTCATCATGTGAGGACCCTCCGAGGAAACTATAACCAGGTGGACGGTCCAAGAGAAGAGTTCGGGGCTGGGCTCAAGATGAGATGTCTGAGCGTTCCTATGTATCCCATTAGGATGGGAATCAATCCATACATAGATCTAAAAGGCCATGAATTTTAACGTTGTGCGGTGAGGATGTGGGATGCGTCTCATCTGAGGATATGTACGGTACGGTGGGTAACCCAATGCGAATGAGGATGTAATCCCACACCACATCGTACAATCCAGTAAGAGAGCCTGAGTCGTGGAAGGCCAAGGGGCCTGAGGCTGGGCCTCGGACAGGAAGGCCTAACCAGCTTGTAGTTTAATGTCTTGCAGGGAGGACGAAGGAGGTCTTAGTTTAAGGTCATAGAGCTTAGACCATTTTTCAGTTTCTTGTCATGCTGGACGGTGTTGCAGTTTATGGTCATGCAGGTCTGGGTGTTATTTAAGGTCATGTAGGACCTTACATTTTAAGGTCGTATTGGACCATAATGTACAGTTTAATGTCATGACGGACGTAGATGAGAAGTATAATGTCATGCAAGACGGTGGTGCAGTTTATGGTCATGCGGGATCGTAATGTCCAGTTTAGGGTCATGTAGGACTGTATAGTTTACGGTCGTGCAGGACAATAATGTACAGTTTAACATCATGACGGACGAAGATGAGCAGTTTAATGTCATGCAGGATGGTAGTGCATTTTAAGGTCATGCGGGACCGTATTGTACAGTTTAGGGTCATGAAGGAACGTACAATTTAAGGTCATGCAATCCCATAATGTAATGTTTAACATCTTGATGGACGAAGATGAGCAGTTTAATGTCATGCAGGATGGTGGTGCAGTTTAAGGTCATGCAGGACCGTAATATGCAGTTTAGGGTCACACAGGACCGTATAGTTTATGGTCATGCATGAACAAAATGTGGCTCAGGCAAAGTATTGCTTGAGGAACTTGGCGTTGGTAGGAGGAGTTTTGCGCTCATCATCCATGGTCACCAAGGAGTATGCTCCATTGGGGTAAACCTTATGAATTACTTATGGTCCAACCCATTTGGGATGAAGCTTGGGTGGTTTCCTGCTCGAGATCATTGGCGCTGAGAGGGCCAACACCAGGTCGCCTTGAAGAAAAGAGCGAAGGTGAACCTTCTTGTTGAAAGCTCTGGATATCTTATTTTGATTCCTTTCTAGATTATGCAGGGCATGAAGCCTATTGTCATCCAGTGCATCCAATTCAGCTAGATGGATTTCGGCCACCTTATCTGGTGCCTGCTGGTCATAGACTCTAGTGCGTAATGATGGAAGCTTGATCTCGATGGGCAGGACGACTTCAGCCCCATTCACCGGGGAATATGGGGTCACCTGGGTGGAATTGTGAGTCATCGTTCAATACGTCCAGAGGGCATTGGGGAGTTTGTTCGGCCAACTTTTCTTGTTCTGACCAACCATTTTCTACATAATGTTAGAGATGGTTTTTTTGAATGCCTTGATCTTTTCATTCTCCTGTGCATGATAGCGAGAGGTATGGTTTGAACGGATATTGTAAATGGTGTACAATTTCTTCAGCTCGGCTTCTCAGAAGATCGTGTCGTTATCGGTGACGACAGCATGAGGGACTCCAAACCAGTGGATGATATTGGAGCTCATGAAGTCGAAGATGGAATGGGCCTTGACCACTTTGAGAGGAATAGCCTCTGCCCACTTGGAGAAGAAATATATAGCAGTCAGTATGAACTTACACTGATGAGCTGATGCCGGTGGATATTGTCCCACAACATCGAGTCCCCACACCACAAATGGCCAAGGGTACTTGGTGGAATGGAGAGGCTCTGGCAGTCGATGTAGGAAGTTAGAATGAACATGTCATGTGTGGCATCTCTTGGAAAACACAATGCAATCATGGATCATAGAGGGCCAGAAGTACCCCAATCTCCAGATCTGATGGGACAGCTTGGGCTCAGCCTGGTGGGCATCGCAAGAACCGACATGAACCTCTTGCATGACCTAATAAATCTCGACTACTTGAATACAACAGAGGAGAACAGCATCGAAGCCCCGCTTATAGAGGGCCCGCTCAAGACTGGGACCACTATGGAGGGTAAATTGCAGTGCGCGACGTCGAATTCGCTCACGCTCGGCCCGATCATCCAGGAGCCAACCATTTTGGAGATACTCTAAATAAGGTGCCCTCCATTCGGGAGTGGCCTAAACAACTACATTTGAATAACCTGGGACCCTCCGGGCATGGAGGGTCTGGTAGTAAAATGGCTTACCCGCAGGCCGTCGTCATCCTCTGGGGTGACGGGGGTGATGAATCTCCGGTGTGTTACATGTATGATCAAATCATCTTGCTCAGGTTCTTCAAGTGACGCAGCTAGGCTGGCGAAAGCGTCTGCTTGACCGTTATGTGACCGAGGGACATGGGTAACCTCTTGTCAAGAAGGGAACTATGCCAGTTAATGGAGGGTGCACTCCAGAAATGGCATAAGCTCCGGCTTCATGACAACATAGTCTCCATTGACATGATTGATGACTAGTTCAGAATCCAATTTAACATAAAGATGGGGAACATTAATCTCACGGGCCAGATTGAGGTCGGTGATGAGAGCATGATACTCCGACTCATTGTTGGTGCAGCCTTTTGACAACAGGTATGAGTGTGGCAGAACAGCTTGTTCAGGGGTGATGAAGACGATACCCAGACCCACTCTGTTGAGCTTAGGATTGTTGAACCTCCTACCAGTGGGGCTCCAGGAGGCACTGTCTAGGTGAAGTTTCCATCTTGAGATGACATGATCGAATGAGAGGATTGCCTCATCTGGAATGTCCGGGTCCAGGGATTGATCCGCGGAGGATGGATGGGTAGCTAGGAAGTCTTCCAATGCCTGCCCCTTAATGGCCTTCTGAGGAACGAACCTGAAGTCGAACTGCTGGAGGATCACCTCCCACCGCGCTAGTCGTCCAGTCAACATGGGGCGGTTCAATATGTACTTTAGTGGGTCTACCTAAGAGACCAACTATACCTCATGGTGCTGCAGGTAATACCACAATTTCTGCACGACGAATATGAGTGCAAGGCATCTCTTTTTTATAGTGGAGTGGCTGGTCCCCGTATCGAGGAGCATGCGTCTGAGATAGTAGAGGATGTTCCCTATTCCCTCATTGTTCTTATGGGCGAGAAGTGTGTCGAGGGACCATTACAGGGTAGTCACGTAAAGGAAAAATGGATTTCTAGAGACGGGTGGCATCAAGACCGCAGGTTGGAGTAGATATTGCTTGATTTCCTCGAAGGCGGTATGACACTCTTCATCCCATTCATAGGAAGAGCCTTTCTTCATGAGCCGGGAAAAGGGCTTACACTTGCCAGCCAGATTCACAATGAATCGACTCTTGTAGGATAAGTGGCCTTGGAGACCTCGAAGATCCAGAATATTTCTCAGGGGAGGCATTTGGATGATGGACTTGATTTTCTCTGGGTCGATCTAGAGGCCTCGGTATCTGAAAAAAAAGCCAAGAAACTTACTAGAGGGGACCCTGAAGGCACACTTCAACGAGTTCATCTTGTGGTGGTCGGAACGGAGGAAGCCAAGAACTTTATCAAGGTCCTTGAGATGGTCCTGGCACTGGCGAAATTTAACCAGCAGATCATTCATGTAACATTCCACCAGTGTCCCGAGAATCAACTGGAATATGCGATGCATAGCCCGCTGATAGGTGGAACTTGCATTCTTCAGGCCGAAGGGCATAACCTGGTAACAAAAAGTACCTTGGGGAGCCATGAAGGCAGTGGACTCCTCATCCTCAGGGGCCATATGGATATGATTGTACCCGGAATACCCATCCATGAAGAAGAGGGCTTGGAACCCGGCTGTGGCATCAATTAACAATTCTGTCACTGGGAGGGAAAAATAATCCTTTGGGTAGTGGCGGTTGGGATCGCGGAAGTCGATGAAGACTCTGATCTGGCCATTCTTCATCCTGAATGGCACAATGTTGGCAAGCCACCTGGGGTACTGAACTTCCTTGACAAAGATGGCTTTGATGAGCTTATCCACTTTGGCCTCAACCATGGAACTGTGAGATGGGTACATCTTTCTGGGAGGCTGTTTGAACCTTTGATGGTTTGTCGGGAGACCAAGATGGTGGACGGCTACCTGTGGATCTATTCCTGGAATCTCATCGTAACACCAGGAAAACACGTCACGTTGATGTTTGAGAAAGTCCATGTACTGTTGCTTCTCCTTGAGGGGCATAGAGGCACTGATCAATGTAGGTCTTAGATCTGCCTCACTACCAAGGTTCACCTGTACCAGTTCATCGACAGTGGTAGAGACACCTTCTTCAAAGGCAGGGGGAGCATCCTCCAGATCCTCTTCTCCAGCTGTGGAGGGATCTTCCGCGGGGGGCATTGTTTCTGAGCCACTAGACTCTGATGGGGGGATGGTGCCAGCCTGAGTGATTGTGGTCATTACGTCAGGAGACCCATATGCCACTGAGACAGTGGCAATGAAGGCAGTCGATCCTATCCCATCAGGCCTCTGGCTCAAGGGGCCATGCTTGATGACATCAAAGATGTAGTGACGCATCGTCCTGAGCTGGTTGATTCCAGCTCGACGGAAGAGACACGTATGACGTACCGTTGTTTCCATGAGCCTGACATCCCGATACCATACCGAGGCAGGAGGTTTCGAGATCACTTGGGCCTGGTTGGTGTAGGAAAACGAGGTGATTATTTGTCGTTGCATGGACATGGGAATATGCCTTCCTCTTGTACCCAAAACAAAAAAACATTGCCCCATGTCGGGGGTCGTGGCGTCTAACCAATGGATCGGGAAGATATAGGCGTCATCTAGACCTGCCCAGGGATTAGTTGTGACCGGGGCAGGTTCATCCTCACTTGCCAAATTTTTCCTATCCTTGCTCTTGTAATAGTCGACGTCCAGGTAGAGGGCTTCACAAGAGGAAAAAGAAGACGCATCTCTTTAGAGCACACCCAGTTGACCATTGAGGGAGCATTTGAGGCATTGGTGACATGATGAAAATACTGTTGCATGCAGATGGAGCCATGGCTTGCCCATAAATGCGTTGTACGCGGTGTCCTCAGAGACAACCATGAACTTGGTGCTGGAAATTAGGCAACCAAACTGGGTCTTCAAGCAGATCTTGCCGACTGGGGATTGCTCGGTCCTGTCATATCCCTAGATTCTAAAGTCAGAGGGAGTTAAATCATCCTCAGACAAACCCAGCTTCCACAGTGACCGAGTCGGGATTAGGTTAATCCCAGAACCTATGTCTACAAGACAGCAGCAGACATCCATGCCATTGAACTGGCTAGTGACGTACCATGGGCGAATGATCCCATGTATGGGAGGGTCTTCATCTTCACCATAGAATGAGCTAATTTCCTGACGTTCGGTGTTCTCAATTGCATCAGCATGGAAGGCTTCTCCAGTTGCTACATTCATCTCAAAATGGAGGGGGATCCTTAGGGCCTCGGGAAGTGCCTCACGCATTTCAGACGACAGGCGAAGAGTCTCAAGGATATAAATCCTTGCCGGAATGCCGGAAAGGTGCTTCAGAACATCATACTTCTATGACTAATGCGAGCCTCTGCTTACAAGATGTCGTTCTGCAGTTGGAAGTGCGGCGGGCCCTGCTGGCTGGACCGACGTTTGGCTGGTATTGGGTACATCCCCCTGCCTGCAAGTTGATGCCTAAAGAGTAGATGTCGGATGAGGACCGGACAACTGAGATTGGCCTGTATGAGGGAAAGACTGACCGCGGTATGGACTACATAGCTCTGCCTGATCTAGAAGCACAAATGGCGGTGGAGGTAGATCTGAGGGCACCAGATGAGGTTGCGCGTGCTGAGCTCTGTGTTGGGCATGCTTTCTAGTTTCAGTCGCATGCACTACCTGAAAGAAAGCTCCCGCTGTCATGCCTTGACGACCCATGTGGCCACGGTTCCGCTAACGTTGACGTTGGCTGGGGACGTCAGGGAGGCTCGCCTGGCATCCCCCCTCGTCAGGAGTCATATAGAGATTTACCAGCTCCCCGGTATTTACTGAATCGTACCCTTTACTGTCGCTTGAAGAGTCATCCAACACTAAGAGGATTCTGGGAAGAATCCCTATATCCGAGGGCATGAATTCACTGAGAGTGCGGGATGGCGATAGCAATGGTGGAGCGTGTTTCTTCTTCTTGCGCTGCCGCTGCTTGTACTTCTAGGATGAGGCCGACTGAGATGACGACACAGAGGTACTGGTCGCATCTTCTGAAGGCTCCGGCTGATTCAAGCGTGCCCGAATGATACCATGGGAGTGGGTGATGGTTTTATGGTCCATCCATTCATCTTAATTCTGGGACCCATAGCTGGGAACCTGATTCCACTCGCCTTCATCATTACTACCTCTTTCTGAACTTACAAAGACACCCACCACTTGTGTCGGGGCCGAACCCAATCTGACTATGTTGTTGTCGACCTGGTCATGGAGCCAGTATTTAAACACATATCACTTCTTGAGGGTGTTCCCAAGAATCCGATTATAGGAGAAGTAGTTGAGGTGATTGGTGGGATGCGCATCTACTGGCCTTCTGCACTCGGGTAAGCGCACAATCACTTGCTCTAGGGCACTTCAGAAGTAACCAGGGACCTAATTATCATTGAACGAGTAAGTCTAGTTCCTTATTTCCGGATAAAGGGGTTCTGGGAGCCTGGCCCTGATGAGGGGCCGGAGGATCCTGCAGAGGAGGTGGAGCCTGATTGTCACGCCTAAGTGGTGGTGGTGAATTGCGCTAGGGAACCTGTCTGTTTTGAGGTGGTCGCTGCTGGGCAGGAGCCTGTGCCTGAGGTGGAGGGCCTCTGCGGGGTTGCAGAGCTGGTTCCAATGGCAGTAATTCTAGCTGCCCAGGGGCTTCTATTTGGTCCACTGCAGCAGGCTCGACACTAGAATCCCTCCTTCCTAGGATCACAGGGGGCAGCAAACGCTCCTGACTAGCCTGTTGTAGAGCTTTCTCGAGGCGCTAAGCCTTATCTAAGAAGTCTCGGAACCCTCCGGGGTAGTTCTGGGTGATCAGGGATGGAATCAGTTCTTTTTTAACATTCTCTATGCATATTGTCAGTAATTGATCCTGAGTCAGTGGCATGTCGAGGGAGTACGTAAGCCCCTTCCACCGGGCGATGAAGTCTGCGACTCGCTCATCAGGCCTTTGTTTGCACCAGAAGAGGTCTGCGATGCTGGTCTTTCACGTGGTGGAGCTGAACTGGTATAGGAACTGTCGGTGGAGATCCTCCCAGCCGGTCACCAATCCGATGGGGATCTAGATATACTAGACAGATATAAGTCCCTCCAATGTCTTCACAAAACATCGGAGCTTGGCGGCTTCCTGCTATGCTGGGGTCCCCAACATGGGGCCTCACCTAGAAGAAAAAAGAGTCAAGTGCTGCGGAGAGACCCCTATCCCGTTAAAGGGTGAGAAAGTGGGATTCCCAAAACCCGGGGGTGCAGGCATATCATCAACCCATGTGGGATATGACTTGCCATCTGGTGGGATTGCCAGCTGTCGCATTTCCAATTCCTCGAGGCAGGCAATGAGTGCCACTATAGGATCAGCTGGGCTGGGGGTCCCTGTATTTACGGGGATCCCTAACCACGAGTGTGTTTCCGAGCTCTTCAACATGGTAAATGGCTTCAATGGACCGTGGGGTGACTGGCGGAGTGGCCCTTGGGACGGTAGGGGGAACCCGGGATGGATTCCTTGGATTGCCTCACCGTTCAGGAGTGTTTGGCGAGACGTATTACACCCTCTTTCCGTGAGTTCTGGCTTCTGCCCTGTCAACGTGAGTAACATGATTATGGATTCCAGGAGGCATCTCTCTGGGGGGAAGTTGTTCCTGCCCCTACTGCCCCAGCTTAGGATCACCATAGTTGGGTCGCCTCTCTACAGCACACTCGACTAAGAGTTTTTCGACCAGACTCTTCTGCTCAGCAAGTTGCTGGTGCAACGTATCCTTTTCGGGGTCTTCGTCCATCTTTTGGACTGAGGAGGATTGGTCAGAGTGCTCGATAGTTCCGACATTTTCTTTACCCTTACCGGAATTATGACTAAGTACCAACAACTCGGTGGGCGCAGGGAGGCCTAGAAGGCTCCTCTGTTGGTGAGTAATACTTTTTGATTGGTCCAACAGTTATGGTACACCTTCTGGGCATAATTCTCTATCGAGAAACTTCATCTCATCCTCCTTGTCCACTATGTTAGCCATGTGGGCCGAAACACTCCTTGGGAGCACGTCCTCAATGTCACATAACCAATCAGGCTCCCACCGGATAGGACTGAAAAAGATGGTGGCATACTGTCCCCAGCCACAAACTTGTACATGGGGGGTAGCTTCCCTGATGATTTTCCTGAGTATCATAAAACTCTGAACCCATTTTTGTTAGAGGGCACTCTGGCGACCTGGTGACTCAGGGCGCTGGACCACAGGGAGTGTGGCCAAATCAACCAGACAACATTGATCGCCAATTTCCTCGAATTGCACATAGCTCCTAGGCTACAACACCCGATGATAGCAAAGACGAAAGTGCGTCGCCCATTGGGATTGACAGAAGCACTCGACTTCCTTTGGGGTGAGGGATTCCGGCGCACAAAAGTTCGATGATGCCGCCGACCAGAACATCTCCGGGAAGTGATCCACTGTGAGAATGTTCCAAAAGCTCCTCACCTCAGATTCAGGGTCTGGCCCCATATTTCCCTACTCATCAACCAGAGGTGGATGAGGAACCAGTAGCGGTACTGAAGCGGACCGCTGGGATAGTAAACTGGGTGGTGGAGAATATGGAGAACGAGTTGACTGGCTGCTGAATTCCGAGCCATCCTTCGAAGACTGTGGTGACCTGACCAAAATGTCACGATACGACGGGCTGATATATACAACCTCTAGTGCAAGGATTATGGTTACCGATGATGGGTCACACTATTTCTCAACCACCATCGGTCCCCAAAATAGCTCTTCGTGATCTCTGGTTGAGGTATAATGCACTTCTGGTGACGACGGTGGTGACTGCACAGTCGAAACCTATGGGATTCCCATAATTTCCTCCTCTTGGATGTACTGGTGAAGAGATGTGGGAATCCAGTAGACTTTGCATTTTGGAAGGATGATCCTGACACGCCTTGTCTCAGTCCTGGTCTTTGGTACAAAGGAATGAGGGGAGGCTTCGAAAGTCGAGTCGCATTCTGCTTCAGAATCCGAGATGCGGGCTGGTTTGATATCCACTCAGGCTTTCCCAGGATTCTTCTTGGGGCGGTGACAACCCGCCCTCCTACCCCTAGATGGCTTTTCGGGACAAGGTTGATTCCCGACATGTAGTCTTGGGGTCGTGCTGGCGTCGGGGCAGAGAGGAATTCCGCTTGAGACATCCGGGGTGCGAGGGGCACCAGTGCAAATGTCGAAGGGAATATGGGGAGGACCTCTATGAACAGCACCTGAGCGGGAGAAACCTCTGTTGGAACCAGCAGGATCATGGGGAGGACCTCCATGCTTGGTGTGGGAGGAGCGAGGTTGACCTTCACCCCTTTGGTTGCCAGGGTGAGGAGGACCTTCACTAGTTGCGAAGAGGAGGTAGGGAGGATCCCCACATTAGAGAGGGACTGGATGGGAAATTTTTTCATATCTACGGTCGGGGGTAGGAGGTACGACATACCTGGTGTGGTGGGCACGGGAGAGGCTCCCGTGCTGAGTGTCACTGCCGCAGGGCAGGTCTTCATTCTGGTTGGGGGTAGCATAGGGCATACCTCCATGACGAGTTTTGGAGCGAGGAATGTCCACGCTATGTGGAGTAGAGGTATAGGGAGGACCTCCATACGGGGTGACATCACTGCGGGCTGGTTCGCGATGATCGCCACTCAGGCCTGTGACCCGGAGAGTCAACCCTGCCTGCCCATGGGGAGGTTGGGACCTCGATCCTGGCTGTGTATAAGAGTGCCCCTACCTAGCGTGGGCAGGGACTTTGTCATATGCCTTGGCGGTGGCTCGGGACACAGTAGCTGTCGACGTTGACGCCCTTTGACGGGCGTCCTTAGCTCGGGCCCAACGCTGGCGTCAGGTCAGGCGAGCCGGTGTGGGTGGTGAAGGCGCATAGCCTACCTGCTCCTCTGGCAAGGCCGGACGATGGTGCTGATGCGACCGGGTGGGGGCCCTTTCTTGGAGTCCTTTGATCAGGACTCTGACTAGGCTGAGCCAGACATCACCCACCTCATCAGCTTAAGTCATGGAGTCATCAAGGCATTCCGGGGACAGGCTCCCAAAATGATTGAATGCTGGGGTTGGGATAAGGGGATCCATGCGCGGCCCTCGAGGGCGGTGTTTGTAACACCCCGAAATTTTATGAAAAATATTCTTTTTAATTTCATTAATGTCTTGTGTTGTACGCTACACCAAAAGAAGATTTCACAACACGCATCCTTGACTTGCCTTCCATTACACGCAATCGCGACCTTCCTCGATAGCGTGTGTAGTACGCAATACCGAGTTTCACTAAACAACGATATGCTCTTAAAATATTATTAAAACTAGCCCTTATGAGTAGTAATAACCACTTTTTGAAATTTTGTAAATTTTATTTTTCAAAATGGACTTTATCTTTGGATTCGTAATATCGAAATTAGATTAGGGTGAAATTTTGGTACTTTTCGGATAACTTTCATTTTCTGATGAATAGTGAAAATTACTAAATTTTAATTAAAAACAACTTTTTCAATCGAAATAATTAACAGTGATAAAATATTAATTTGAGTGGTTTTAAAGTATATTTAGAATATATTTTTACAATTCAATACAATGTTTGTCATTGTATGTAATTTCACATCTACACCAGACATAAACAAGTGTTAATCTTTTGATAGTTATTATCTCTTAAAAACATGCTATTTGTTGTGACAGCAGAAATTAATTATAAAATTAATTAATGAAACTTATATGTTGGGAATTTTGTAAAATAGAAATCATTTTTGAATTCAGAAAATCAATTATAGCTTAGGGTGAAATTTTGGCATTTTTCTGAAAAACTTCTATTTTTTGATGAATAGTGCAACTACTAAGTGGTAGTTAAAAAAATTATTTTTTTCATAAATCTTAATTTTACCGCTTCTGTAAATAGAATTTCAAAAATCCGAGAGACACGGTTGATGTCAGTAAGTAAAATGTGGTTCAATGAGATGAAAATAATTTTTGGTGAATAGTAACTGTTTACTTTTATTTACCACGGTTAAAAGTAAATAGGGTAATTAAGGGTAAAAATGATATTAATATTACCCTAACACATGTCCTAATTCTATTGGACAAGTGTATCTCGACCAAAAACAACCTTAAGTGTAAAATATTATCATTTAGGCCCACTTGGATTAGATTAGGACATTTATTATTATTTAATTCAAAGAAGAGTTAAAAGAGTTAAAATCAAAGTTTATTTACTAAAGCATTTTTAATATAGGGTTATACATAATATAATTTCAACTATAAATATTCATTAGAAAGATAAAACTATTTCCTACATACCGGTATTTTATTTTTAATTTTTATACTTTAAATAATTTAATTTATTTATGACACAACGATTATGCGGTAATTACCTTTTTAAGAAAATATTAACATAATTGATGTTATAAATGCCCAAATAAATGTAATTTGATACTTTTTATGACTTACACTAATTTTCTAGGTTAATATGACATGTTATTGTTGATTTAAGTAACTTGGTTAGAACTTATCATTCTGTTAGAAATTTCATAAAAATCATGTACCAAATAGTGTCAAAATTGACATAAATTAGTTTTTAAAACAAATATTATGATATTAATTGTTATTTAATTCTTAAAAATCTAAGGTTCGGCCAAATTACTTAGATAAAGATAGATATATTAATAATAAACAACTTGGGGTTCTTTTGTCTTGATATAGTATGTTTATTAACCATATAGTGTAAGAAAACAAAAAGACACGGTCAAAGTTAAATTATTTAACTTAGAGTTAAATCTAATTGATAAGGTTAAAATAATAACCTAAACTAGTCTAAATCCTATTGGATGAGAGGACTTCGACCCATACCCACTTTATCTTCGAAATAAGACCATTTGGAACCATTATAAACCGAATTTTACCTTAATATAAAATAATATTTTGAGATTTTCCTAAGATGCCCCTCTCCTCCCTTATAAAAGGGCACCTCCTCCCTCTCCTCCTCACACCAATTTGAGCATTCAAGCTCGTCCAAACCCTGAAAACATCACTTCTCCACTTCCCTAGTATCATCATAGAGGTCCTGGTCTTCTTCAAAGACCATCCTTAGTTCTTTAAGTGGAGGTTAAGTGAAGGCGCGTCAAAAAGAGGTAATATCCATTACCAATCTTTTTCAATTTCATTCTTTTTCAACTTCTTCTTCTTTAGTTGTTTCATGATAAAGTAATAACATCAGTATTTTTTATATACTGATATGTTATTATAAATATGAAACAACTCTAATTAACCTTCTATCCATCCTACGGAAAAAGGAAATCACCGCGCGTGCGTACGTACAGAATACCGTCTCCACGCCGTGGTGTAATCTATTTTCCGCCACCACCTTAATTTGATGGGTATAATGGTGTAATTAGTTACTATATATGATTATTATAAAGTGATATTGATACTGAAATATTATACATACACTTCAACACAATTCCACGACCATGGGAACGATATCATCACTCATGTGTACGTACGGTCTACTGTCTCCACGACGCGATGAGATTCATTATCCATGTTAACAATTCCAGAATGATTATAAAGTATATATAATGAATAATAATGGAATATATGACATGGTAAATCTACTGGATTTATGTATATATATATATATATGTCATCTACTTACTTCCATTCAAGACAATAAGGAAAGGAAAGCAGCGTTCATGCGTACGTACGGACTACCGTCTCCATGAACGGTGTGTTTCATTTCATTTATCTATCTATTATATATATATATTTACTAAATATATATGATATATAAATCATAATTTATATTCTGGAAGTAAGTAAATCATGATATAAGTAATAATAATGTCAAGAACAACAAGTCCAAACACCTACGATAAATGAAACAATTTTACCCAAAAGGCTTCTTTAACATGAATTTTCAAAATAACGGGTAATATAAAGTCATAAGTGGACCATATATGATATAATAACAGTGAATATGATTCTGGAATAAGTAAATAATATTATTTAAATCATTATACAGGAGGTTCAGACACGTACAAAGCAAGTCGGACCTAAGGTAAGGGAAATATCACAATCTCATTTTTATCTGAGATTGTTTATACTTTGGTATTTACTGGGGTGTATTTTATCATCCACATCCATTTTTTCTCAATATGTAATATTATTTCCATCCACCTACAATTGTTTAAATCCAATTTTACCCTTAGGTGATTTTTTAGTAAAAGATATGAATGAAATCTTTTGTCGTTTTTCATACGAGGTACTTTTATACTTTTCTGACAAAAGTACGAAGAATGTTTTTTTAACTTATACGACATGAATGGATTTTTAAAACATTATTTCCAAAAATATTCCTTTACAAGTTTTCATGTTTATTTTTAATCAACTTATTTTAGTTTAAAATTGTATGACATGTTAAGAAAGGAAAAGTTATTTTGAAGTAGAAAAGATATTTTCCTCAAGAATGGAGTTCAAGTGTTTTATCAAAATTATTTTCCATCTAAGATAATATAGGGTTCTGTTTTTATCCCTATTATTACATTGATTTGATTATGTTTTGATGGAATTATTTTTATGAATTCCTATATCGTATATGAATTGTTTTATGATGTCATGATGTTTAAGATTCCCATTTTTATTACATGGTTTATGCAATGATGTATGATTTATGATTTTGTGGCACACATAATAATGGTATCATTATGAGATGGGTGGGACCTATATCTCCCTCCAATGCATTGGGTAGAGATTTTATATCTCATGAGATAGACATGGCTGGAACGGTAGGTTATACCGGTTCAGTGAAACAGGACTGGAACGAGGGTGACTCGGTTCAGAAAGGGACTTTGTCCACTAAGATAGTCTTGGCAATGAGTCTTGACTAACAAGAAATGATTCTCTATGATTATGTGTGTATGCCACAAAGTTTCATGTTTTATGTTATGATAATTGTGATTACATTTCACTGCCATGATTTATCCCATGTTATGAAATTATGATCTCTTTTGCAGGTTAAGATTTCCAAAAGTTATGTGCTTATATATATGATGTGATTGATATTTTTTTACCCTTACTGAGCATTTGAGCTCACCCTTTTATGTTTTCTTTTCCCCAGGATAAAAAGAAAGGTTTTAGGTATAAAAAAAAGAAGATCTTTATGGGAGATGTTGAAGATCTTTCACCAGGATTAGAAGATTTTATTCCGAGTTTCCAAAGACACTAAACTATTACGATCCTTGTGTGTGTGTGTTTTGTTATGTACTAAGTATTCTGCAAAAGTAATGTAATCTCAATGTACATCAAGATTCGGGTCTCTACAGTTGGTATCAGAGGGAAGGTTTAGTCAACCAATGGAAACTTGGATGCGAGAGATTTAGTGAGATCCCTAGAGATATTTCTAAGGTATGTGTAGGGATGTCTCTAAGGTTAAGTATACGTATAGGTTATAGTCCTAGAATTGCGCTAACGATCTTAGAATTTAACCTAAGATGTTAGATATTAAGGGTACTCCCCCTTTATTATGTTGTTTTCCCTAGCATGATTTTTGCCTCTCACACTATTCTTTTTGGGTTTTAGATGATGGCTGGAACCCAAAGGAACCGTGTCGATCAATGCAATGGACAATGCAATGATTGTCCTCCTGAAAAAACAAATGTTACGGGATATGGAGTGCAAAATCTTATTGCTATACTTACATAAGCTATGAATCATTCTGGACTTCCAAATGAGCAGAGAAGGGAACAATATTCTATTGAGTCCTTCATGAGGCAACGTCCACCTTCTTTCAGTGGGACTTCCGATCCACTTGTTGCTGAACAATGGATCAGTACCACTGAAAAGATATTTTCAGTTCTTCAATGTTCTGAACATGATAAAGTCATCTTAGCCGTATATCGTTTGGAAGGTGAAGCTGATAAATGGTGGAATCTTATCAAGAATACGATGCCAAGAGATGAAATTGAGTCCATGGAATGGGATGAGTTCAAGAACTTGTTTTTCAGTAAGTAATTCCCTCGTATTCTTCGAAAAAAGATGGAAAAGGAGTTTCTTGAGCTGAAGTAGAAGGATGATGAATCTGTTGGTATATACGAAGCGAATATTACAAGACTTGCAAGGTATGCATTTGGCATTATCATCCAACCTGAAAGTAAAGTTGATCGATTTTTCAGTGGCTTAAAACCAAGTCTTCGAAGGGAATTAGCTATAAGAGACTTCAGTAGCTATGAAGAAATTGTGCGTTGTGCTATCAAGGTAGAAATGGAAGTTGGTGTTACATATCCATCTCATGGTTTTGACAAGAAACGAAAGATGGAGTTCAAGGAGAAATCTCAGAATAATGGTGAAAAGAAGATGAATGTTTCCTTACGCAAAAAGTGTGGAAAGAAGCATGGTGGAGATTGTCTTAAAGGGACTAGAAAATGTTTTAAGTGTGGAAAAGAAGGTCATCATGTAGCTGAGTGTCGAAGTAATGGAAAAAGGGTTTCTAATGATGTGAATAAAGCAAACACTGCAGAGAACGCACCACCAACACTTCAATTATTCAAGTGCAAGGAAATGGGGCATTATGCTAATAAATTCCCTAATCCAAGGGTTAGTGATGATCAACATGAGCAACCACTGATGGCAAAGGACAAAGGGAAGTCACATGTGATCACTATTGGTGATGTTGAATATGACAACGATGTGGTGCAATGATTAAGTGTTTATGTAATGGGATTCCAAAATAATGTTGTATCATGGAGTATTGAAATATTTATGTATTGGTCTAATGTGGTATTCAAAGTGATTGAGATATTTTTGGAAATAAGATGATATATGCATAATGAAGGGAAAATGAGAAAATGAAATGTTTAACAGTATTTATGAGCTCATGATTGATACAAGGACTAAGTGATATCATGGTTTGAGTATATAGAATTTTGAGGATTTTGGTATGCGGAAAGTGTTAACTTTTAACTGCATTCATGTTTTCACTAAGGTTCAATGGGTATTCAAGAGAATACATGATTAAGGCCTTTGAATGTTTGGAATGTGACCAACAAGACATATCTTATGATATATGGGGATCAACGACAGTATTAAATCTCTGGTAATCATTTTCACTATATTATGAGAGTGGACTGCAGTATTATGGATAAGCCTAATGATTGGAATGGATTATGTTGGACATAAGTTAGTATTGTTTAAGGATAGAATTTTTTCGATATTATTTATGGGATTTTATAGTAATGTAGTTTTAGAAAAAGGACAACCTGCAGGACGGGCGACAACCCATCGCGTCGGACAAGGATGTGGGAATCGAACCCACAATCGAAGTGTGACTGGCCTTTATCGCCTACCACTGGCCTACAGGAAGTCCCTGTTTAGTAGAAACCAGTTTTATTATATTAAGCAGTATGATATATGAATTATAAGTCCATTTTAGGAACCATATATGATTAATCTCACTATAGAATGACTTATGTATATTTAATAACTTTTGCTAACCTTTTGTTTGAGACAGATGGAATGACCTGTCATTCTATTTCATTTATTTAAGAGATGAAGTGGAAATTGTTCAAGGCACGAACAACAGTGAGATTATAGAAAAATAAAGTAAGTATTTATTTTAATTCAAATTCTTCAACTTTAGGGAAACGATCTTGAAAACCAAAAATGTTGTCCTAGTGCTCTTATATCTGATTAATCAGATGGTACCTTAGATCGTCACAAATTTATGGCTTTGTGATTGCTAGCTTTTCCATAGCCATGTTCTCTACCACTCTCCATCAGAACATGATGGTTAGATTTCTCTTCCATATCCATATTTTCACCTATGTGAAAACCCAGTGATTAGTTTATTTGGGTAACCGTTACGTTTCATACTTTTGTTTTTAAAGATTGGTTTTGGTATCCTTTTTACGATGTGGGTTTCTATTAAAGAAACTTTCTAATAGTAAACCATTTATAACCCCGACGAATTTCGGGGGCGAAATTCATTTTACGGGGGGTAGAATGTAACACCCCGAAATTTTTTGAAAAATATTCTTTTTAATTTCATTAATGTCTTGTGTTGTACCCTACACCAAAAGAAGCTTTCACAACACACATCCTTGACTTGCCTTCCATTACATGCAATCGCGACCTTCCTCGATAGCGTGTGTAGTACGCAATACCGAGTTTCACTAAACAACGATATGCTATTAAAATATTATTAAAACTAGCTGTTATGAATAGTAATAACCACTTTTTGAAATTTTGTAAATTTCATTTTTCAAAATGGAATTTATCTTTGGATTCGTAATATCGAAATTTGTTTAGGGTGAAATTTTGGTACTTTTCGGATAACTTTCTTTTTCTGATGAATAGTGAAAATTACTAAATTTTAGTTAAAAACAACTTTTTCAATCGAAATAATTAAGAGTGATAAATTATTAATTTGAGTGGTTTTAAAGTATATTTAGAATATATTTTTACAATTCAATACAATGTTGGTCATTGTATGTAATTTCACATCTACACGAGACATAAACAAGTGTTAATCTTTTGATAGTTATTATCTCTTAAAAACACGCTATTTGTTGTGACAACGGAAATTAATTATAAAATTAATTAATGCAACTTATATGTTGGGAATTTTGTGAAATAGAAATCATTTTTGAATTCGGAATATCAATTATAGCTTAGGGTGAAATTTTGGCATTTTTCTGAAAAACTTCAATTTTTGATGAATAGTGAAACTACTAAGTGGTAGTTAAAAAAAATATTTTTTTCATAAATCTTAATTTTACCGCTTCTGTGAATGGAATTTCAAAAATCAAAGAGACACGGTTGATGTCAGTAAGTAAAATGTGGTTCAATGAGATGAAAATAATTTTTGGTGAATAGTAACTTTTTACTTTTATTTACCACGGTTAAAAGTAAATAGGGTAATTAAGGGTAAAAATGATATTAATATTACCCTAACACATGTCCTAATTCTATTGGACAGGTGTATCTCGACCAAAAACAACCTTAAGTGTAAAATATTATCATTTAGGCCCACTTGGATAAGATTAGGACATTTATTATTATTTAATTCAAAGAAGTGTTAAAAGAGTTAAAATCAAAGTTTATTTACTAAAACATTTTTAATATAGGGTTATACATAATATACTTTCAACTATAAATATTTATTATAAAGATAAAAATATTTCCTACATAATGGTATTTTATTTATAATTTTTATACTTTAAATGATTTAATTTATTTATGACACAACAATGATGCAGTAATTATCTTTTTAAGAAAATATTAACATAATTGATGTTATAAATGCCCAAATAAATGTAATTTGAGAGTTTTTATGACTTACACTAATTTTCTAGGTTAATATGACATGTTATTGTTTATTTAAGTAACTTGGTTCGAACTTATCATTCTGTTAGAAATTTCATAAAAATCATGTACCAAATAGTGTCAAAATTGAAATAAATTAGTTTTTAAAACAAATATTATATTATTAATTGTTATTTAATTCCTAAAAATATAAGGTTCGGCCAAATGACTTAGATAAGGATAGATATATTAATAATAAACAACTTGGGGTTCGTTTGTCTTGATATAGTAAGTTTATTAACCATATAGTGTAAGAAAACAAAAAGACACGGTCAAAGTTAAATTATTTAACTTAGAGTTAAATCTAATTGATAAGTTTAAAATAATAACCTAAACTTGTCTAAATCCTATTGGATGAGAGGATTGCGACCCATCCCCACTTTATCTTCGAAATAAGACCATTTGGAATCATTATAAACCGAATTTGACCTGAATATAAAATAATATTTTGAGGTTTTCCTAAGATGCCCCTCTCCTCCCTTATAAAAGGGCACCTCCTCCCTCTCCTCCTCCCACCAATTTGAGCATTCAGGCTCGGACAAACCCTTCCGAAATCTCTTCTCCACTTCCCTAGTATCATCCTAGAGGTCCTGGTCTTCTTCAAAGACCATCCTTAGTTCTTTAAGTGGAGGTTAAGTGAAGGTGCGTCAAAAAGAGGTAATATCCATTACCGATCTTTTTCAATTTCTTTCTTCTTCAACTTCTTCTTATTTAGTTGTTTCATGATAAAGTAATAACATAAGTATTTATTATATACTGATATGTTATTATAAATATGAAACAACTCTAATTAACCTTCTATCCATCCTACGGAAAAAGGAAATCACCGCGCGTGCATACGTACGGAATACCGTCTCCACGCCGTGGTGTAATCTATTTTCCACCACCACCGTAATTGGATGGGTATAATGGTGTAATGAGTAACTATATATGATTATTATAAAGTGATATTGATACTGAAATAGTATATATACACTTCAACACAATTCCACGACCATGAGAACGATATCATCGCTCGTGCGTACGTACGGACTACCGTCTCCACGACGCGATGAGATTCATTATCCATGTTAACCATTCCAGAATGATTATAAAGTATATATAATGAATAATAATGGAATATATGACATGGTAAATCTACTGGATTTATGTATATATATATATATGTCATCTACTTACTTCCATTCAAGACAATAAGGAAAGGAAAGCAGCGTTCATGCGTACGTACGGACTACCGTCTCCATGGACGGTGTGTTTCATTTCATTTATCTGTATATTATATATATATATATACTGAATATATATGATATATAAATCATACTTGATATTTTGGTAGTAAGTAAATCATGATATAAGTAATAATAATGTCAAGAACAACAAGTCCAAACACCTACGATAAATGAAACAATTTTACCCAACACGCTTATTTAACATGAATTTACAAAAGAACGGGTAATATAAAGTCATAAGTGGACCATATATGATATAATAACAATGAATATGATTCTAGAATAAGTCAATAACAAGATTTAAATCATTATACATGAGGTTCAGACACATACAAAGCAAGTCGGACCTAATGTAAGGGAAATATCACAATCTCATTTTTATCCGAGATTGTTTATACTTTGGTATTTATTGGGCTGTATTTTATCATCCACATCCATGTTTTCTCAATATGTAATATTATTTCCATCCACCTACAATTGTTTAAATCCAATTTTACCCTTCGGTGAGTTTTTAGTGAAAGATATGAATGGAATCTTTTGTCGTTTTTCATACGAGGTACTTTTTGACTTTTCCGACAAAAGTATGAAGAATGTTTTTTTAACTTATACGACATGAATGGATTTTTAAAACATTATTTCCACAAAGATTCCTTTACACGTTTTCAAGTTTATTTTTAATCAACTTATTTTAGTTTAAAATTGTATGACATGTTAAGAAAGGAAAAGTGTTTCTGAAGTAGAAAAGATATTTTCCTCAAGAATGGAGTTCAAGTGTTTTATCAAAATTATTTTCCATATAAGATAATATAGGGTTCTATTTTTATCCCTATTATTACATTGATTTGATTATGTTTTGATGGAATTATTCTTATGAATTCCTTTATCGTATATGAATTGTTTTATGATGTCATGATGTTTAAGATTCCCATTTTTATTACATGGGTTATGCAATGATGTATGATTTATGATTTTGTGGCACACATAAGAATGGTATCATTATGAGATGGGTGGGACCTATATCTCCCTCCAATGCATTGGGTAACGATTTTATATCTCATGAGATAGACATGGATGGAATGGAAGGTTATACCGGTTCAGTGAAACAGGAGTGGAACGAGGGTGACTCGGTTCAGAAAGGGACTTTGTCCACTAAGATAGTCTTGGAAATGAGTCTTGACTAACAAGAAATGATTCTATATGATTATGTGTGTATGCCAAAAAGTTTCATGTTTTATGTTATGATAATTGTGATTACATTACACAGCCATGATTTATCCCATGTTATGAAATTATGATCTCTTTTGCAGGTTAAGATTTCCAAAAGTTATGTGCTTATGTATATGATGTGATTGATATTTTTTTTACCCTTAATTAGCATTTGAGCTCACCCTTTTATGTTTTATTTTCCCCAGGATATAAAGAAAGGTTTTAGGTATAAAAAAAAGAAGATCTTTATGGGAGATGTTGAAGATATTTCACCAGGATTAGAAGATTTTATTCCAAGTTTCCAAAGACACTAAACTATTATGATCCTTGTGTGTGTGTGTTTTGTTATATACTAAGTATTCCGAAAAAGTAATGTAATCTCAATATACGGCAAGATTTGGGTCTCTACAGCGTTGACGGCGGGGTCTGGATGCCGCTAGGTCTAGGCGGGCCATATCCCGAGTTGGGATTATGCCGTCCTCCTCGTAACGACGTACGATGTCATAAATCCCCCTTCATTGGATGACCTTCGATGGGGAGAGAGGGAATGGGCACCCCACGTTCATGGATGTAGACACCGTTGTAGTAGTAGCGGAGCCACATAGAGCTGTTGTGCTGGTATTTTCCCTTCCCCTGCGTAGGTGGGTGGGAAGCAATCGTGTCCCTGTATCAACAACCTGATTCCTAGGAAGCATGGAGATGAACTCATCAGCACTGCAAGGAAAATAAACCAACAACTAGTGGCCCAGTGCCATTCCGTCTTCTGTGGCTAGTAAAAGGGATCCACACTGACAACGTTGCAGAACAGAATGCCCCATGTTCTATTGCCCCAACTTCTGGTGAGTTTCAAGCCATGCCCGCTATTTTCTTGGTGGGACTCGGCGCCAGATATATGGATCCGGTGACACGTCAATATACTGATGTATCGAACGCTACTAGTCTCCACATTGAGGAGAATAATTTCACATCGGGTTCACCATTTCTATTTATGACGCTTTCGCCGGGGCACGCACGTCCGTCTGCTAGGGCGCGACAGGAGCGGATTTTGTGGCTCCACATTCCCACTTTCCAAAGGCGGGAAGAATCCATTCCTTATTCAGGGATTTCATCTCCTTGATCGAAATGGGATGATGGGATGTCAGTTCCTCCTTCCGTGGATTCCTCCTCAGAACTCGTCACCTAGTCCAGGTCTCCCCCATAGATTTAATATGTTGTTCGTGAAACTCTTCCCAGTGCCATGTTTCCATGGATTCCAGTTAATTACACTGCTTATGTCTGGACATTCCAAAGGGTCCAGTTAGGGGAGAAACTTTCAGTCAGGGGAGTAATAACGTCGAGGCATCATTAACGTGTCTGAACCCTAGGGAATTGGCGTGTCTGTATTTTGTCCCTTGTTATAGGGCTTCTCGAGGGTGCAGAAGCCCGAGGCATCCCACATCGAGCGCAAGGAATTATATTCCATGGGAATGTATTTGAGGTTTTCCCCAGCTTCCCTTGTTTAACACTGGGTATGCTGCGAGTTTAATGTCTAGCGGAGACAGATCGGCTTGATTAGAACACTAGTTGGAGTGGATCAGATTGAGGAATCCCCCTTGAGGGAATTCCGATATCAGAGTCAGCCCATAGGCGGCTTCCTGAATGTTGTAAAGTGGAATGGGGTGGCATTATCTCATCGGGATGTGGCGGCCTGGGTAAGAATCGGGATGGATGATGGAAAGCTATATGAAGTGGAGGGGGGAATGAAATGGAGCAGTCATGGAGATGACAGTGGTGATGCGCTTGAATCTCAGAGAGACATCCAACATATCCCCGTGGTAGGGAATCAAAGTCAATGTAGTTCAGAATTAATATGTGGGACTTACGCTCTATGCCACCCAAGGTGATGGGAGAACTGACGTGACTGAAGTCCGAACGACCAGGTGGTGGGCATTAACCTCACGAGGCTTCATACGTACCATGACATGACATGGATCAAATACCACGTAGTTTAGGTAAAAATGGGGGCTTGGTACACCGACACGGAGATGGTCGGGGCCAATGATTGTTTGGCTTGAACCTAAAGGAGGCTTCCTATGTACCATACCTTAACATGGATCAATGTCCTCATAGTTTGGATTGAGTGTCGGTGAACCGACATGAAGAAGGACCTCGGTATGATGGGTGATGGGGATTGAACCTTAGGGAGGTTTCCTACTTACCATGCCTTGACATGGATCAAAGTCCTTGTAGTTCGGGTAGGGTTTCGTCAGTTAACCGATGTGAAATGAAACCCGGTGGTCCACTGGTGGTGGGCTTGAACCTCGTGGGGCTTCCTACATACCATGACTTGACATGGATCATAGTCCTCGTAGATTGGTCATACAGTTTAATGTCATGCTGGATGAGGGAATACAATTTAACGTAATGCTGAATGAGGGCATACAGTTTAACATCATACTGGAGGAGGGCATACAGTTTAACTTCATGCTGGACGAGGGAATACATTTTAATTTCATGCTAGACGAGGGCATTTTCATGGTCGATGTTTACTCTAAGCCCACGTGAGTCAGGCTTGGTGTGAGAAACAAGAGGCTATAGAGACCTGACGATCAGGTTGAGAAGGGTGAGTGCGTGAGAAGAGAAGTGGGGATTACGTGTTAGGAGGCCCATGGTGGTGGGACTTACTCCAGGATGGATGCTTGAGAGCGACAAAGAACATGGGGAGAGGGATTTGGGATCTAAGGAAGGAGGTGCCTCCTTCCCTATCATGCCCTCCACTGGCCCTGGCGGTGAGGAAGTACGAGGGTGCATGGGTGATAACTTCTGCAAGAGGGGCTAGGGGGCTTACACCAAGGTGGATGCCCTACCTTGCGGAGAAACTCCAATCCCGGAAGGAGGATATCATCCCTTGTGGGGACCTGAGGGCATAAAGAATGTCCAAGCCTGGGGGACCCGACGTGTGAGGCATGGGGTCGGGTCATGGTTTAACATCATGTGTTGAGGATGATGTCCTTCGCAGTTTAACATCCTTCTGCTCGGATGTCGTGGGTTTTCTCCGCAGCCCTAGAGCTCACATGACCGGTACCCTCTACTCCTTATGGGAGGGAAGGCATCGGAAAGGACATGTAGAAGGGGGGTTGCAGAGCGAACCATCGAGGGGTCCACGTTATCATGGCTATGCGAAGAAGAAATAGCCGTTAGCATGCCTATGCGAAGAGGAATTTGACGAAGCAACGCTACGGGTGATGTCGTCTAGGGGAATTTGAAATCACAACGTGTAAACCTGGAGGGTCGGATGGGAAGAGTAATTGCAAAACAGAGGGGTCCACATGCAGGGGCCTTGCAGAGCATGGTTGATTTGTGTAGTTGAGAGAACTTGTGAAGGGATGTGCTTCGCAAAGTGGAGTGCCTTGGCCTTATCATGGGGAAGAGATTCAAGTGGTGGGTGCTTCGCGAAGTGGAAGGGTGTTCGCGGAGCACTACCTTGCAAAGCAGAGGTGCCTCGGAAAGCAAGGTGTTGTGAAGCAGTCTACTTCACGAAGTACAGTGACCCTACCTTGTCATGGGGATCACGTGTATAGGATGGCTGTTTCGTGAAGCATAAATTCTCCGCAACTGCCCGGGTTCCCTTGTGAATCCCCTTCCTTCGCAAATGACCTTAGGTTTCGCGAAGGGTATCCCTCTCAGAAGAGGGGCTCAAAAAGAGACACGACGAATGCCTCTCACGAAGCAGAAATACATCGCGGAGCTCATGATTTCTAGAGTGAAGAGTGCTTCATGATTTGGGAGTTGAGAAGCCGAAAGGTCATATTGTCCATCCAGAGATCTCAGGGGGAGCTCAGTATTTATAGTCAAGAGGCTCTGTGAAGTAGAGATCAAGTGGAATTAAGGGGGATTCGGTTGCTTCGCGGCGGGTCACGAACGTCAACCAGGTTCGCTGAGGGTTATCGCCTTTGGTGCTTCGTGGAGGGCTCACAAATGTTAGGGTGTTCACAGAGCATTACTACATCTGTTGCTTCACGGCAGGCTCCCGAACGTCAGGGCATTCATGAAGCGTTACCGCCTCTGGTGCTTCACGGTGGGCTCGCGAACATCAAGGCGTTCGCGGAGCATTACCGCCTCTAGTGCTTCACTGCGGGCTCGTGAATGTCTGGGCGTTGGGGGAGCGTTTCTGCCTCTGGTGCTTTGCGGTGGGCTCACGAACGTCAGGGCGTTCGTAGATCGTTACCTCCTCTGGTGCATCGCGGTGGTCTCGCGAACGTCAGGGCGTTCGCAGAGCTTTACCACCTCTGG
>CAUJRU010002679.1:0-68661 GCA_963277665.1 Viscum album
CCCTCCAATGCACCCCCAAACTCCTACCTGTTTCACCAATCCTCGACTCTTCACAACCCCCCTCACCCCTACAACCCCCCACCCTACACAAACACCCCCTACAGCCCCCCAAAGCCAACACCCCTCGAATAGTACTGCCCGCAATCCCACTGCACAGCCCCTATAACCCCTACCCCCACTGTACAGTCCCCACCCGCCCATATCACAACCCTCGTCCCCACAACACCCCTCCACACCACCTATCCCATGTCTTCCCCACCCCCAACCCCCCCACAACCCCTCACCCCCTACAACCCCACCCTACATAGCCCCCTCTACATTCCCCCCACCAAATGCACACCCCCACCACAAACAACCCCCTCCCACTATATAGCCCCCCCAATCCCATATCACACCCGTACACCCCCTATAGCAAACCCATCCCACTGCACAACCCCCCCCCCCCCCCCCACATCCCCCCTAAAGTCCCCTCCCCCACCTCCCCCTACAACCCACCCCCACATTTCACATCCGCCCTCACCTCTTGCAGCCCCCCTCCACTCCCACTGCACACCCCCTAGATCCCCCTCCCACTGCACAACCCCCTATAGCCTAGAAAACCCAACTCCCATTGCACAACACCCCACATTCCCACTACAGCACCACAACAAAACCCCCATACAACCAACCCCTCCCACTACACAACCCACACTCATAACCAATCCCCTCCCACTGCACAATAACCCTCCCATTGCCTCAAAAAATAAATTATGAAATGGAGACCCATAGTAGGTCTCCCTACGATTTAAGAAGTCACTACTATATTGGATCAATATAATAGGTCACTACTAAAATATAACTATAATACATGAACCATGATTCTAATAAAAAGGGTCTCAATAGAAAACCTAAACAGAACATGACACGTGACTCTATTTTATGTGGAAGAAACAAACACTTACATGAATCAAGGATGGGTCGCAGGTTGGGATAAAGGGTTCACAAAAATAGGGGATCTGTTTTTTTAAAGAGAATCAAAACAAAAAATGAAGAAGAACCTTTCTATCAGTGAAATCAGAATGAAAAATAGTTCAAATACAGGTATAACATAAATATAGTTATAACATACATATTTGATGTGGAAGAACAAACAATCGGTTGCTGGAAGAAGGGTTTGCATGATGGAACAATGGGAGCTCTCGTTTAGGGTGCAATGTGGGAGGATCATGATCTGAAATGGGGGGCTGCATTTGTGGAATTTTATCCCAAAAGGTTTTTAAAACAGTTGGTAAATATTATCAAACCTACACCAATGGTTTCCATGAAATGTTGGCACAAGGGCAAAAACTATCAACTATCCCAACAGTTTTTTGAATCCATTGACAAAACTGCCAGTTATCCCAATAGTTTTATATAAACATTGGTAATAGTGTCTCTACATGGTTCTATTCCAATGGTTTTCCAAACAATTAGGAAACATCACTCTAAAAATTGTTATACCATTGGTTTTCAACAAACCATTGGCAAAGGAATCTTATACCAACAGTTTTTTCTAAACTATTGGGATAGAGGTGTTGGTATAGAAGGAATTTCTAGTAGTTACGAAAAAACAATAATTTGATGTGGAATACAACGTGTAGGATATATACTTACACTCTTGTAGCCCTTGGAAAAAATCTACAAGATCATGCACACCCTATTAGACCAGATATGGAAAAATAGTATTTTAGTGCTTCTTTATAATTGAACAGGTGTACTCATTGAAGAAAAATTCTTCACTTTCCTACTAAGAAGATAGTACAAACTCCAATGCACCCAACTAAAAATGTGTGAAGACCAAAAAAAATTCGTGGAGAATTTAGGTTATGTTTCATGAAATTAAAATGGATTTCATTGAAAACTCCCATTTTGTTGTGGAAAACCTATTTCTCGAAACTTCCAATTTCGCGCATCTTTTCAATTTTTCACGTAACTTCCTTTTCACGCAAACCTCTTTCCCTTCACGCAACTCACATAAAGTATAATTTTACATGCTTCAGAGCTCATTATTTCTCTATGTTTCTAGCCACACAACATGAGAGGGGTTACCTTGTATTTAAATGAATTTTTGACCCTACTTCAAAAACACTAATCATCATGTAAAGCCCTCTTCTTGTACGTAAAAACTCTTTCACGCAACATCATTTTTCACGTACCTTCCCAATTTTATGTGCACTCCATGCCTTTTCTAGATTTTGATGTTCTGATACTGAAAAATTAATTTCATGTAACTATTCAAAACCCTTTAAATTTATCGTGCAACATTCTCTACCAAAAACACATGTCTTTATCTTCTGATATTCAGGACCAAAAAACTGACAAACACTGGAGAACAAGGCCACATTCAATATATGAATCATCCATAACCATAATTATTATTTTCAATGATTTGGAACCTTAAAAAACTCTTTTAATTTCATCAAAAAATACACTATCATGATAAACATACTTCTATAGATCAGCTTTAGAATTATCAATGTTTCCCCATAATGAACTATAAATTCACTATATTCCACCAGCACCTTTCCTCCTAATCAAATCTCTATATGACTGCAGTATTTTTACTCCCCCTTTCCTTCATAAGGCTTGAATCATAAGTTCTCCTAACTTATGATATTTTTAAATTCAAATCATTAAAGCCTAATCTGATTTTCCAGTTCTTTACATAGTGAATTGACTTATCTTCTTTGACAAAATAATGAAACACTCTGTAATAGAAAACTTTTCATACTTCCTTATCTATCCAATGTGGTCCCAACACAATGAATTGGGTAATGTGATAGAAATAATAGGAAATAATTTACTCTTAGGAGATTAGAAATAACTACTTAGTTTACTACTATAATGGATACTTTGAAATTCATTATAATAAGATCTAAATAAGAGTAAAAATTGGTGATAATGATATTTGACAAAGATAAAATCTTCATTTCCATATTATTGTTATTATTTATAATTTTTAATATAGAAAAATAATGCTTTCACATGGCTCAGGTTTTTTGAATCCGGTGTAAATCATTTTAGTCTAAATATTCTTTCCCAGACTACTGTTTTTTATCCAGATTTTGATTTGTTCAAATTTTATTGTGTTATGATCATTCAAACTAATTGTGTTCTCAGAAAAATAAGCACGTCATATTGCCAATGATGATATTAGATGTTTAGTAATTATGATTAGACTTGTTGAGTGTTTGATCTCATATTTCTTCAATTTACATTTACCCATGTTATGAAGAATGATTTAATTTATCTAATGTCTAAAAGGGTTTCATTTTTTGACACATTTATTAGATATATTGAATAATTTCTATATAAAATTTATCATTTTGTGGTAAAAATAATCACAATAAGATATGGGTTTACATAGGTAATTGTTTTTTCTAAAACAATAAGAAAGTAATATTAAAAATACATAGGTATTAGAATGAATAAATATTTCCACTTATTAAATAATTATGGATGGTTAAAAAATTGGGTCACACCTTTTTGTATCATATCCAAAATTGTAAAAAATACACTTTTAGCATTGAATCATAGAGTAAACATCGAGGGAATTGTAATTTGTTTTAGGGGAAGAATTTAGATAACAATATAATTAAATACTATCTTACTAGATAAAGATTTTTGATTTATGGATATTATCATGGGTTAAAGATTCTAAGGATGATTCAAAAATGAAAAGAATAATAACCATTTTTAGTTTTTATATGATTGGATTCTAGTGATATTTATGAAATTTTGTTAGATGAAATAGATTATTGAGATATATGTAACCATTATGTTAAACATAAGGTTTATTTGAAAAAAATGATCTTATATTTTTGGTGAGTTAACAATAAAGGTATATGATAAATTTTTAGGAAAATAAGTTCATTAAAATTATGAAAAAAATTAGATAATTGGGTTATAGGTTTAGTAGATATTAATGTGGTTTATTATGATCATTGAATATAATAGCTAGTTTTTGGAAATATATATACTTTTTCTTTATAATATGGTTTTATATTTTTAAGAATCATCACAACCTTTTCTATCCTTTTTTTATAATTAGAATAGGAATGTATTTTTATATATTTGTTGTTCTCATGATCGATTAAAACATGTTTTTGGTGCTTCTGACACAGGAAAGATTCCACTTCGATATTCTATATTCATAATATGATAAAAATAGAGGTTTAAACTATTTGAAATATAAAAGTAAAGGTTGAAATTATATATATGGATTTGAATAAATGAATTAAATATATTTTTTATTTTTCCTATTATGATTTTGTTTGAATCCACTAACTCTTGAAAAATTATCTTAAAATGATAATGATATTATTTTAGAATCATTTATAGTGATTTCTAGTATCCTCTATCATTAAATAAAATGAAATTTTAATGCCAATATTCTTACATGGTGAAATTATTTTTCCTTAAAGTATATCTATTTTGACATTAATTTTAATCCATGTTTGCAATGATTTCTTATCCATGTCCATACATTCATTTCATTCTAATGTTCTCCCTGTTTGGGAATGTAATTATTTTCTATTCAATGTGACAATTATATTTCTCTCTTTCTCTTTTAATGTGTATATTTCTTATCCTTTTTTAAAATATATTTTTTCATCAAAAGTATAATTTAAATAAAATTTAAAAAAAAAACTCCTTTAATAAAAATATTATTATCTTCCACTATATTTAATGTACTCCTAAAATTTTCTAAAAACCTTTTATCAAACATGACATTAAATTATTTTGATAAAATTTATTTATGGGGCAGTATGTACAACCAAAATTTTTTACATTAACTTCATTTAAATGAATACAATGTTTGATAGCATGTACCCTAGAAAATAGAGATCATAAATGAACTGCAATATCACAATTAAATGTGTTTTTAATCACAATGATAATTAATTTATTATTTTGAATATGACTAATATAATTATGGATGATAGTTATAAAAATTTCTTTAATGAAAATTCAGTTTTTAATTTTTAGTAAATTTGTACTAATTTTTTTTAGTTAGAATAAAATTATATATTAAATAATTTTTAATGAATTTATTTCCTTATATTATGTACTTTTATATAAATAAAATAAATTTAACATTGGAGATCAATGATGATATTTAACGATTATTTATTTAAAAAAGAGTGATAATTCATACATATATTATTAAAAAATTTGAAATTAATATGGAAACATTTATATCTAAAAAGATAACTTGTTTAGAAGAATTTTTTATTTTCTGTAGTATTTTTGAAAATCATAAATTTTATTAATCACTCTTGATGAATTAATATAATGAAAAGTGAATACACATGTTGAATAAAATATATTATAATTAATGTAATGGTTGTTAATATTCATGGAATTATAATAAAATAAATTTTTTGATTAAACATATATTTTCTCTAAAGATTGGTTTTACACATTTTGTTTATGGGTTTAAGAATTAATTTTTGTAACTTGTAGTAATAGAATATTATAATGTAATTCCATATTTTTATTCAATATAATTAATTTTATTTAAAAAGTTTATATAAAATTTATTCCATATTGTATTGTAACCTAGGTAAGAATATTGTTAATATGATAAAGAAAAGAATGGATTATATGGAGTTTAAAATATGGGTTAGGGCATCAAAATCCTTCATAAACAAGAATTTATTTCATTGTTTGAGTTTATTTGGAAAATAATTATCCTATATTATAAATTTTGGTAATTTGGAACTATTTTTCATTAATAATATCCTTTATTTGTTTTGTATATGAAAACACGAAAATTTCACTCTCTATATTTCAATATATCTAATATATTTCAATGTGGATGAAAAATATTATTAATAGTTATAAATATTTATTTTAAATGCTAATAAATAATTTTTTAGTGTTTTTTTAATTTTAATTTTTAGTGATTGTACAATTACCTTCAGTTCTTATGCACTCTCAACACAATGGTTGTGAGAGGAGTAAAAAAATCCAGTTATTTATTTTTAAAATTATTTAGTTGAATTATCATTTTCATTGAATTTCATTGATAATATTTAATTTTTCTTTATGTATAATGAGTCCAGATTATAATTCCATGATTATATTTATTCTTTTACAAAGATAATATTTTTTTTATAAAATGGCTTGAAATTATATTTATTGAAAAAAAATTATTGTTAAATAATTAGATGATCAGAAAAAAATGTATAGTTACTATCATATATTTTATTTTTTTGTCATATTTATGAATGTTTATTTTATGTTCCATTGTGATTTTCTTGAAATAACTTTTGATCTCAAATAAAATAAAAATATTTAAAAACTCAATTGGTTTTTTACTATATAAGGGTGTTAATAATTTCAATTCCTAATAAAATTGAAATATTTTATCCTTCAAACATATAATAAAATCACACTTAACACATCCAACACCACATCATTATTTGCCTCGAACAGAACAATTTCTCTATCCAAAGTCCTCAAGTTCAATCTGAATGTGTTTCCTCAATAAACAATATACTTGTTTCAAATAATTTTTCAATATTATTAATTATTATTCATTATCATGTAATAATATAAAAACTTTAGATATATTTAACAAATTATTCCACTCCTATTTGATTGGAAAAAATTATCAATTGATGATAGATAATCACTTTCTATATCCCAACTAACACTTTTCCATATGATGATATTACGTTAAAAAAGTGGCTTTCTCTAATAAAGTATATTCTTTTAAAATTATACTCTAACAATACCAATAATTAATGTAATTAAAAACAATATATCCTAAATAATTTTTTATTTATTACAAAATATCATGTATGATACATACATAAAATTATTATTACCATTATTTTAAGAGAAATTGAAAAATGTTGTTCAGAATTATTTTTTAAGAAATGCTACAGGAATGGTAATATGTTAATGAATTAATGTTTCTCATTTGTGTTCTTAAAAATTGATTTTATTTTTGAATATAAAATTAATAATAACATTTTTAGTTGTTATTTTTCAATAGTAAATTAAAAATTATAATAATGAAATTTAATGTAATAAATCATTATTAATTTTAGATATATAAAAATTTCATATTATGTAAGGTTTCCAGATGGTAACAATTTGCTTAAATCATAAGTATATTTAATTTTAGAATTACACGATCTATATCCCAAAGAACATTTGGGGATTATGAAACCATATAACTACTAATTTTTTCATTTTTATATATAAAAAAATATTTCTGGATATTTTGAATCAAGAGAGCCAAAAATGACCGATACTAACAATATCGATTTAGTAAATATATTAAACAAATAATAAGATAATAATAAGGTAATAAATTTAAAATACATTCTAAATCATGTATTTAATTAATTTGATTTTTTTATTCATGAATTTATTTGATGTACATACCTACTTATAACTCAAGGCAAGAGGTATCACAAATCAAATTAATTTTTTATGTTATATCACTTCTCTATTGACTAAATTATGCCATAATTTTGTGCATAATTTTATCTTATTAGTTTATGATTTATTTGCAATTTTTTATAGTTTCTTAAATTTTTTAAATTTTTAGTGACCCAAACCCTATTAGCATTGTTCCAGTGTTCGACTATATTACATTAGTATAAGATACATTGAATCACATAATGATTGAAGGAATATTTTTTAGTCTTGGTAAACTATAAACATGTGTGGTTTCCATATTACATTTCAGTAAAAAAATTTGAATAATTTATTTTGAGAATATCATTATTCCCCCTAGAAGTTCTTTACATATCATTCATTGTATATTTATAAGATTCATGGGATGGAAAAAAAATTTGTCTGCTGAAATAATAAGTAATTTTTAAATATAGTGGATTATTTTATGAGTAAAAAAGAACAATCCACATTGAATGATAAATAACTGAACACACACATTATTTAATTACCTAAAATATCATGTTAAGTTAAGGAACTATAAATATTGGAAATTAAATAACTGAATACACATACTATATACATATCATGACTATATTAAATAGATAAATAATAATAAACATGGAAAGGTATATAACTGAAAAAAGATTGAATAAAATCAATAACCAAACTATAATATTTTGATAAAGCATAATAAATATGCAAAGGTAAATAAATGAAAACATCTAAAATTTAATCAAAATACCAAGAATGAATTACATCCAGAGATAATATAATTACTAAAATATCATGTATAATAAATACCAAATTATCATCGAAGCTAATGATTATTCATTGGATGTCATTTTATTAGCGACATGATTCCTCTACGATAAATACCTTTCTGAAGATAGTTTAAACCAATTGTTTAAACATGTTAATTTCTAGCATACTAATTCAACTCATGAAACTAATAATGCACCAAGGGGATATAAAATTCTAGGCCCCACTTATCAGAGTATGTCCAAATAATTACTCATATTTAAAATAATAATTTTTTTGCATGATAAATGTGAATTTATCACCAAATATTTATATGGAGTAAAGAATATGAATTTATCAATATTTTCCCAAATTAAAAAAAAAATTCAATCTAAACACCTCAAGTAAAAAATCATTTAATAAATAATAAAAACCACAACAATTAATAATTATATTTAAGATAAATTTAATTTAAAATTACCACATGGATAAGAGTATTTCAAGGGGGTTTTAATGACTAAAAAATGAATCAGGAAATTTATTTTTTTACTCGATTTGTAGTCATTTAGATAATGAGGCTAGCCGAGGCCGATGAGGTGTCTGAGCGTACTCTCGTGTTGTCTTGCCTCTGATCCCTTTAGATGAAGGGGGGGGGGGGGAATTTCGACACTAAATATGCTGGTTTCTTCTTCATCTATTCAGAAAGAGATGCATCCAAGTCTCTCCTAACACAAGGTTTTATAGGTCTTTGATAGATTAAGAATTGATCTTGGTATGAAGAATACATTTCAAGGAGGTGGACAAGAGGCAGTTCCTTCCTCCCCCTTTACTGGGATGGTGAGATCGGGTAGCAGTGGTTCCCAAATATAAGCTGCAAAGAATCAGAGGGATGGTCTAGGAATCAAGATTACATGGAATTATAGAGCGGTCAAATGGGCTACACCTCCACTTATTATAAAAAAAGTTTATCTCATAGGTAGCTCATCCTAAAATCTATTTTTAGTTCTCAGCGAATAAGAGTTTCAAGATTTTGAGGAATGGAATGGTGTTGATGATGCTAGTGAAGGGAACCATCCTAGCTGATAGGTCTTTATAGATGATATGGATTAATCCTTGGACTCTCTTTCTTTATCTAAGAAGTTGAGCGTGGTAGAGGACTATCTAAGATCCTCTTCAAGGGAGGGGAAGAACACTATCATAGATTCAGAGGAAATTATTCATCAATCTCAAAATCTATGATGAAGAAAAGATTATTCTAATTGTCCTAGTCCACCTATTACTAGATCCTCATGCAAAGGAAGGATACCTCCGTTGGTTTCCAAAATTGGAGAAAACAACCCCTATAACAAATACACAGTATCCGACATGTATAAGGAGGTAGAGATCCCAAGGGAAAGATAATCTCAGGAAGGTGAATATAAAATTATTGATTAGGAAAATGTAGAAGATAATGTTACTAAATCCAATATCTCCCGGAGTGGAATGGAAATGATGGAATTTTATGAATTGTAAACCATTATCAATTGAAATGAAGAATTATTAGAGAATAAACTGATGGTCAATACTACTAAAGAGGAGATTCACAGGATGGATGGGAGAAATATTTAGTTAAATATTAAAATATATTTGGACTCCTATATCCAAAAACAACTTAGATTTTTTTCATGATGATTCCACAATAATAATATTACTCTGGAAGAGCCCAACCATACATGGGAAACAGTGGGTCAAAACTGTTTATTCCTCCATAAAGATGAATCAGATGAAAAGGTTACAACACTTTATTAGAATCCCAAAATAGGTATGTTTTCTCAAAGGTTTAAACTTAAATTCAATGATTCGTCTATTACTTATAGTGTTGGTTAATTTTCTATTGGTTAATTGTTAGTTTTTGTTCTGGAATGGTTTCCACCTTTTCATAAAAAGATATTCTTCTTAATAAAAATAATTATTAGGCTTAATAAAGTGAATTTCAAAAATTATATTCGAAATTATTATCATAAAATATAAATAGAATTTATAATTATGATATCAATAAAACATATCCCTAGTGGATCATAACTAGATTTAGCATTTATTTAATTGATAAATAGAAATTTCATGAAAATATTTTTTAAAAAAGTATTTACTAAAATAACTTTTGGAAATTGAAAATCACTTATTAAGATTATGATTTCAAAAAATATTTTGAAACTAAAAAATTTATTCTTATTATATAGTATTCAAATCATTTGGGTATTTACGATAGATGAAATTTTCAATTAATGTTGTATATGTGTAAATAATGATTCCATTCACATATTTAGTAAATACCATATGGGAATCATTGGTAAAATGACATTAAGATTCATTTACTTATTTTAAATTAATTCAAATTTGGTTAAAATTTTATTTAATAAATCATTTTGAAAGAAGATAACATAAAATTGAAATCATTTCTAGAAAATTATATTGTATCAAAGTGATAAATGTTGATGAATATTCTTAAAAACATTTTCTCAACAATTTTAATTACCAATGATTAAAAAATATTACTAATACATGAAATATTTTTGAATTACTATAGGGGAGGGAAATTAAGTGGTTTTAATAGAAAATAATCAATTAATTTCATTCAATGGAAATTCAACCACTAATACAATTGATTAATACAAAATATTGAAATACTCCTGCAAATGATCATAATATTTATATGAGAATTAACAAAGGAAAAATTATTTGTATATAAAATAATTCCTATAAATGAAAATGGACATAAAATAATAGATATTTAAATTTTATAAAAAAGTGTAATTTTATAAATAAAACAAAATAATTGGGTAATATAAGACAATACAAATTAATTGAGTTATTAAATTTATTACCACCTATAAATTTTCTTGTCAAATCCCCATGAAAGAAATAATTAAAATTTAGACATAAAATATCATTAATTATTAAATAATAATCCAAATACATTTAAAAAGGAATTATATACAACATAAAAAATAAATTTTTATCCAACATTTCAATATGCCTAGCTGATGGGAAATTGTGAAGAACTCCTTTACCATGAATCTAACACATCACGTACATTCCACATTATCATAAATTACAAACATATGTCAATTATTAAATTTAATAAGGAAAATTTTCACTATTATTATCACTTTAATATCACTAAAAACCATATTCTATATAGTTATGAAATCAATTCTGTTTACATTGTTTGTTTTGATGATATTTGACTTATCTATCAAAAATTACGCTGAAAGGATTACAATTGGTTAACAGGTTCAGTATTTCAATATATCTAAAATAATTATAATAATATAAATACCTTATTTATCAATTAATTATACTTCTATAAACATTTATTAAATATGGTTTTGATAAATGATGTATGTTATGATCATGTAGATGGGTGGTTATATATACTCTTGAATAAAGTTTCCATTTCTAAACGATCCTTATGGAAATGAGAAGAGTATTATTTTATATTTAAAAAGGATAAAACTATCCTTAAAAAATATTTCTATTTTTAAATATAATTATATATATAATCCAAGTGGTGTTGTAATGAAAAGGTTTTTTCATCATTTTGTGAAAGCGGTAGTCCACACACACATGAATGACTTTATCATATTTCAATGAGTGAAAACAGATGAAAAATGATATATTATCATTTATGAATGATAAATATGTCATTAATATCATTTTAATGACATTTTTATGAAATATATTAATTAATAATATCTTTATTACTATCCTTGTAGAGAATTACTGAAAAAAATTTGCATCACTTCATGAGTTAGTATTCCACTGTACACAGAAGTGATGTTATCGTATCTCTAGCGGAATAGAATGTAAATTGGTATATATGATAAATTAACTAAATATGAATAATTATTTTATATATATAACATATAATCATTATATACATCATCATATATAAACGTGAAAGGTGTTGATAGAAAATGTTTCACATCAGTTAGTGAGGTGGCAGTCTATTGTACAAACAAGCGATGTAATCATTTTCTATATGATGGAAGAGGAAATGGAAACATGCAAATAAAATAAAATAATAACATAAAATTATATTGGATATACTTTTATTAATATATGATCATAATTTAATTATAGTTTAATGATACCTTTGATGAAATAAAACTAAAAGGCATAGTTAGAAGTTTTATCTCATCTCATATAACATATTAAAGATTATACATAAATTATACCATGATTATATTTTTACCATAAACCATATTATAGGTTGAGATTATGGATGTTGGGAAGTTAATTTTTTTGTTATTTTATAAAACCAAATGAATTGATGGTGTGTTGAATATTGGAGGTGTGTGTCCTTTTATAAGTGATGTGAGTAGCACACTAGTAATTCATGAAAATAATAATGAGTACCCACATTTTTCTAATACGAAAGTGTTAAAAATTTAGTATTATCATGGTTTATAAATTATAGGGTCAATAGTTTTCAATAAAATATATTTGAGAATAGTTTTAAAGTAATTTTATCCCTTATCTATTCAGTATAACCCCCAGTAACACCTTTTCATCTTAACCATATTCATTAATTTTTACCTTTTCTCTATTCATTATGATCAAAAAATAATTTCACCTTATTAGAATACATATATATTTTTGTGATTAAATATATGAAATATATTTTAAAAAATTCAATTATATGTTTTATAATGCCTAAATTTAAAATAAAACCTATACGCACTTTGAAAAAGGTGGGTTTTAAAAACAAAATTCTCAAATGTAGTGAATGTTTTAATAAAAAAAATCATAATTAAATTGATTAAAATGAACTAAATTTTATCTATAATGATATATGTTAACAAATTTTTTATTCAAAACAACTAAAAATATAAATTATATTTTTAAATAAATAAATTGAAAATAAATTTACAAAAGTAAATCAGTATTTTTCACTGTTAATTGATAAATTATTCCTCTAAGAAAAATACCAAAAATTAACACAATGATATTTTTTATATTTTTGTTTAATTTTTTGTATAATTTTTTGAAATTAAATTTCCATATGTTTCATAAATTTGTTTTCCAATATGTGTGCTTGAGTTGATGAAAGTGTTTCCTTAAAAAGTGTTTTTTTAGGAAAAATTTATTTTTCTATCAAATGATTCTTTTTTATTTCTTATCAGTAGAAACAATTTCTATTTTTTTACATGTATAAAACAATAAGGTTTTATATTTAATTTTTAATTATCATACTTTATAAAATAATAGTTATGTTATAATAATATACTATGGAAAACTTCATTTATACTTGGGGTATTGTGTTTTGAAAGTTATAAAAGATATTAAATTTAATGAAATATATTTTTTGGTTTTTAACCTTAGTGTTTATTGTCACATACACTTTAGGAAAAAAATTTATTCTTTGATAATTATGGGGTGTTACATTCATCTAAACCAAAATAAATGGCATCCTCACAATTTTAACAATTTCTTATAAATTAAGGGTTTGATATTTAGAAATTCCATTATTGATAACCCACATCATAAAAATGAACAATAAAACATAATGTTAATAAGAGAGAAAGGGTAATTTAAATGGATTCATGAATTGACAAATAAATAGGTTACTATATTGGATAAAATTAGTAGAAGGCAACCATTTTATCTTGGATGAAAAGAATAAACAATTATATAGAAAGATAGAGGTTATTATTCATAATAAATTGACCCATTAATGGGATGTTAAGGACATACAAAACATAAATTAGTGGGGACTTAAAAGACCTTTTGATTCATCAGATATTATGCAATTGGAAAATATTTATTTTTAGATCATTTTTTAATAGTAATGATTTATTTTAAGGTATAATAATATAATAAAATATTATTTTTTGATATATATATGTTTAATAAGAAAAATTTCATCATTTGGTTAGGCTTCTATAAATTTCCAACTCATCACATACATTGTGAAATGAATATTAAATAATTCTTTCTTAATACTAAAGAAATAAAATTCAATTTTAATGGATTTTATGATCCACAAATGAGTGACAACACATTCCGTATTTTTAGTAATATTTTCCAAATCTAGGATGGATTTTATAGGCTTTCCAATATAATAAACTGGTCTCTAAACATTAACAGTAACACTAATAATTCCTCATTAATATTTATTTTTCAAAGTAGTTAATCGAAAATAATGATATATTAACCATGAAATCACATATTTTAGTGGAATGTGTTAACCCTTACGTTCCATAGGTTTTTGGTTCTAAGCCAACGTCATTTCTAGATCTGATGGATTGTCACATGTCTTGTTTGTTTTACTATTCCAAAAACAATAATAATATAATTCCTACATTGTTCAAAAATTGTGCTGACCCATAATAACTACAACATCAACAATCAAATAAACCTAAAAGGATATTTTTTTTAATATTTATTCCCAAATGTAAATTTATTCATCAATAAAAAACAGTTTCACTAAAATACATACTAAACTAATGAGTTTTATTTCAACAAAATCAAAAATCATGCTTAATCATGTTATATTCATTAAAAAAAATTAAATATGATTTTTTTATAAATATTAACATATGATCAACCATAAACTCATAAAAATGATGGTATCTTTAACTAATATGTTAATGAAGTGATATAATAATTTTAAATTGTACAAAATCCTTATATGGATTATAATTCTTATAACCAAAATACCATTCATGAAAAAAAGATAGAATATTTTATTCTTTAATATGAATACATAAATACTTCATTCATTTTTTTCAACATACGTATTTCATTAGTGTTGGGATTAATCGTGGGAAGATATCATGGACTGAGATAAATCCAATGTTTTCAACATTGAACATAATAAAAAATAAATATGTCCCTAGTATGATATTTGTTTCCTTCAATGAAACTATTCATTTTCCTTGAAAAATTTTCAGTTTATTCTATTCATTTCCACACATAATAATTATTATTAATCCTTTTAGACACATTTCTATGTTTTTATTTACCCATTTCTCATATGATTGAAATCAATAATTTTTTCTTCTATGGTTTCCATCACATTATTTCATAGAAAACCCCATCATTGTCTTCAATGATGAGTTTGGGAGTTTTTTAATGTATAGGTCATTAATTTTTTTTTTTGAAAACTAATTATGAATAATCATGATATCTTTCATTCATTTGATCATCCATTTATATTTATCACAGGCACCTCATCGTCATTTAGGTTCAATTTTAAAAAGAGTTTTCCTGGTTTCAACCATGGATTAAACCCAAAAATCACAGTGTTACCAAAAATAATCATAATGGAAAACCCATATCCTAATTTAATGTATGATTAAATTATAACTCTTTATTTTCAATATAATACTCCTTATTTTTGACCTGGGTCATCAATTATTATATTCTGTTCAAATTCCCTATATTGGGTTTTATAGAAAATGTGAATTATCCTAAGAATATTACAAGGTAGTGTCAATGAATGTGTGAAGAAGGCTTATCATCATGCACCATGTGGAGATCGGTTTAATCCCAATAAAAACTTTTTATAGGTATTATCGCTTGGTACATTGGTGCAATAACCACATCCACTTATAGTATCAAGGAATGGATGTATTTATAAGAGACAAAACATTATTACTCACTTAAAAAAAATTTTGGGTGTTCATCTATGTTTTTAATCAAATTAAATAATTGGGAATTGTTCCCTAATCTATATTTTCCTTAATCTAGTTTCTATATTTTCTAATAAATTTCATATCATGCCAACTATAAGGACCCCAAACCCATTATCTTAGAGTCAGTGTATTTTATTATTATGTTGGTATAAGATACCAAGAATCACATCCCAAAGGTCCAAAAAGATTAGTAGTTAGTTAAAACTACATACATAAATTATTTCCTTGTTACATTTGAATACAAAAATTATAACATACATTTTTTGTAAAATTTCCATATTACCCCTAGAATATCATTACACATCATTTATAGTACACTTCTAGGATTCATGTGAAAGGAAACAAAATAAGGGAGAGTTTCAATGATTAGTAATAGTTATGTATATCTGAAACTATCATGAGTAAACATGCCTAATCAACATGGAAATGTAAATAATTGAACACACAAGAACTTAAAATAGATTTACTAACATTATAATATAAAGAGTAGTTAGTATGGGAATATGAATAACTGAAAAAACATTCCATTTAAATAACATGAATATGGTGAATAGAAAATTCACAATAAATATAGAAAGGTAAAAAACTAAAAGATAATTTCATATAATCAATAATATGAAAATCATAACTGGATAAGGTATAACCAATATAAAAAGGTAAATAATAGATAAAACATGTAGTGTAATAAATAAACTAAGAATGAAATTCTTCCTCATACAATATTATTGAAAAATTATCATGGATAATAATAAATAAATTCCCAATTAAGGAATGTATAATTATTTGGTGTCATATTCTTAGGAACAATATATATCTACCATCAAAAACATTAACAAGATGGTTTAAAACCATAGAAGAAATCTATTTAATTCTATATTAATGATTATCCTAATGAGACCATTGTAGAATATAGGGGTCATATAATTTCATTCCCCATAAGTCACAAAATTTTCTAATCATTCTTCATATATTGAATAATTGATATGATTCATGAACAATGTGAAATTTTCTCAATTATATATATTTTTCTTAAAGAACATATATTTATCAATATTTCACCAGGCAAAAAAATAAAATCCAACATAGAAGACCATATTTAAAAATGATACACGTTTTAAGAAGTAGACATATCCCTGGTAAATAATATGGATATATAGTAGTTATGTAATGCCATATAATAACTTAAATTGGATTATTTCAATGTAATTTTAATGGCTAAATGAATGAATCATGAACACAAATTTCAATAAATTACTTGGTGAAATTGATTTTAAATCGTCTATAGAATGAACTAGGATGGTATCAATACAACATATCCCTAGTGGAGAATAAGTACAATAAGGGATTTTTTTTGATGAATATAAATTCATGAATTGATCCATTAAAATATTAATGAGTAAATTCACCATCACACTTTGAGGATCACATTTTAAAACTATTTTTTCACAAAATATTCTGAAAATAATTTTCTTCGAAAATATCCTTTAAAAATTTTAAAATAATATTCACAACATTTGGATGGGTGTAGTGACTTGAAATTCTATTAAAATCATGCAGATTAAAAAAACGATTACATACAATTTTTTATTAAAAGTCAAACATGCATTGTTTAGAAAAATAAATGTAGATTACATTAAAAAACAGGAAAAAAAATTCAAACACGGGGAAAAATTATCATCAATTTTATGTTCCAATGAATTGAAAATGGAACCATTATTTGAAATCTTTAACCTATTAAATAGGTATCCACTAAAACGGTTCCCCGAGAAGGTGTGTAACATAGAACAATCATTCCTCCTATTATGATAGAGGCAATTGATTTGTAGCAATGGTCAAAAATGGTACATTGGGGAGTCTATAAACACTTATCATAATGGAACTACAGATTTAATAAGTAATAGGAAACATAAGGATCATGATATAATAGAATGAATAGTATAAACAAGAATAATAATCAATAGTTGAATCCTCAAAAACCATAAAAATGTTATTGTAAGAAAAATACATTGAGGTTTTTATATATTTAATGTTATCATAGACTGGTGATATACAAAAAAAGAAAAACACGATATATAGATTATAGGATTATATATCATTCTATACAAAAAAAATGGAAAAAATAAAGATCCACTAGAATCACTAGAATATATTCAGTCATATACTCCCATGCTCTAAGCTATAATCTAAGATGGTGAAGCATTTGTGATAGGTTTCTTTCCCTTAAACACATGAGTTCATGAAGTCTACTTGTGTAATAATGGGGGCTTGAGTATGGTGTGAGATGAAACATGTAGGACACCACCCCTGGTGTCCAGAATAATACCCCAAGTGTAAATACCAATATATTGTGCTCATATAAATTACTAATAATTAATGTTGGAGAATACATAAATGCTTGTTCAAGTTCCCATAAGACACTTGGATGGCTCTACAAGATTCATCGTAGGCTGGTGTATTTCTGATACTACTAACCATATATATAATAAAAATAAAAATATAAATAATAAATCCAAGATATACATGAATTTTCACTACATACATGAGAAAATTTATATGCATATATATGGATACTAGGATCAAACTAGACCTGGGCATAACTCATGACTCAATTTCTAGTCTAATGAGATGATGGATCTATTAAGGGTATGATACCTAAATTTCATATGAATGTGAGATTTCATTCTTTTCACTCGATAATGTGGGGTCAGTCTTCATGCCCAACTCCTGATATAGTGTTATGTGGAATGTTCTTCCCATTACCCTAAAAAATCATAATGGTGTGATACATCTTTCCAATCAGCCAATGAAAGGGACCGTGAAACACCATGCTCATCTTATACCTTAACCATTATTAAATATTTTCTAACCAAGGTAAAATAATAATAATAGAATAGTGTGTTTACCTCTAAATTTTTTTTAATCAAATCGAACATTTAACTAAGGGTGCCTAATTTTTATAATTCACATTTATATATACATAACATACGATGTTTCCCTGAAACCCACTTCAATTTAATTAACTCATTCCATTTTAATATCAAATCAAGGTAATTAAAATTATTTGTAATTCCATACAATTATAATGTGATTTGGTGAATTAAAAAATTGTATAAATGTGGGAAATTAATTTATCACACCCAAAGTGATGGAAATAAATGAGGTCAGAAATATCTAATAATTTAATAGGTTACAAAGGTTATATCACATCCAATTTTAATTATTTAAGAAATATATATACATTCTAAAGTATCACAAAGAAATGTCTTCTCATCATCATGAATGAGAAGATACAAAAACATATAGTCACTATACATTTTTCATACTATGATACAATTTCCAGTAATATAGTCTGAATGTTGAAATATCCTTACCTGACTTAACACTATGATGGCAGTTGGACTAGTGGGTCACAAGGCCTCAAGCGCCTCTCCCCTTACGCCAGAGGCTATTAACTATTAAATGGTTTATATGGTTGTGATAATGGAGAAAATATACCCTCATGTAAGTGTAACACAGTGGTATAATCCAATATTAATCAACATATAATAGAGGAATGATTAAATAAAGATTTAAAAGAAACATAAGAATAATATTATAACTAAATTCAACTGATCCATCCATGTCATGATGATGATATATACAAAAAAGAGTAAACATACAAAATTCCATTAGTTACTATAACAAATAATAACGAAAATAAAATAAAACCACCAATGGTGATCTCTATAAGCATCTCGAGCTCCTCCCTAGAAATGTTCTCTTAACTCCTAGGTAAACTCTAGGCATCATGATGAATCAACCATGTTCTTGAAAATATAAGTCTACTCAGGTACCACAATGCAATAGAATCTTGAGTAGGGTGTGAGATAATAATCTGAGTAGGTTCCCACCAATTAAGACTATGATTGAATCCAATATGTGAAATATAATTCTAGGAATTATGTAGTTATATGCAAAAATGTAACCAGCTGGGGATTAGTAAATAAACAACCTCCCACTATGGTTCTTTAAGGGAGAATCGGTGGCTCTACCTTCTTTAGCTAATAGCTAGAATAAGTATGGATATTAACTAAATATATTTAAGTAATATATATGTATTTTAATTATTTATTGCATCCACCTATATAAACCAAGTGTGTGCAGATTCCTCAAGGCAATATACCAAGAATACTAGTTGTGGTTGGACCACAACGTAACCCATGAATCCATAATGAGTGTAAATAAGCCTAAAACCTAATTCAATAAGCTATATTCCTTACATCAACATAGAATGTGATACGACCAGAAACAACACTCAGGATGGCGAGAAGGACACCATAGAAATAATCTAGTCAGCGTACATAGTGCCTTATCACAATTCATGTATCGTATAACTAGTGTGAGACTCCATCCCTAACACCCGATGTAAGGTAAGATGATTTAACTCTTGGATCAACACCCCTTAAAATCATACACACCCTATGTAATGGGGTAATCATATTTCTTATAAATGTCTATGATACAATAACTCTCCATCCAAAAATTTATCAAGCCCCTATAAAGGCATAGTCATATTTTTTATTCTAATCCATGATGGAATACCTCTCAAGAATTAAACAATACCATTTTTAATTCAATTATGATCTAATAGTTCATATAATAATTCACAAGAACAAGCAACTAGTGTAACATCCCTCTCCTCTTCATTTTCATGATAAGGAATGAGGATAAAACATGGCCTTGAGTGACATTCCAAAGGTACTAAAGGATAGAAATAAATTGGAAGGGATTCATTAAGATGGGGGTGAATTTCCCTTTTTTAATGTAAAAAATCCTTCCAAACATGCAATAATTGGGTACCTAAAAAATGAATTGTAATAAATGTGATTGAACTAAATGTAATACCATTTATATCAAACCAAAACTTCTGAATGATTACAACAACAAAATACCACAAATCCAAAGTACACAGTGGAAATCATCTAGATTGAGCTAGAATGATATATTACCTCATGAATACTTCCCAATTTTCAAATGGATATAGACTAGAATCTAGGGTCTGAAGTGGAAGTTTTTAGAGACAATACCCATTTTATTGAGCCCTAAGATCAATAATCAACAAATCAATATAAATATTCAGATTAAAATGACGAAATGTAAATAAGACATACATATAATGTAAATGTCCCCAAATTAGTTACCAAAACCGAGTAAGAAGTGAAATAAAACTATAATGTGATCAAAAAATAATTCATAGAGTGCTCGAGTGGCTATCCCTGTCCACTTCCACTCCATAATTCACCGATCATCCATTCTCTATAGGGACTTAACCTTTATCGCGTCTCTAGATAGAAAATCTAGAAACACATTGAAATTACCATGTTGGGTGTGAGTACATGACTTATTAGGTCACCACTATTTCATCAAAAACCTGATGTGATGAAAATATAAGTGTATTTCATAATAAATAATGTGCAGTAAATGCACAATCCAAAACCGAGGGGTTTTACTTTAACTAATATTTGACAACCCCCGGTGATACCAACATATGCTATATGCCAGATGAATAATCAGGGTGTCATATGAGTCAGCAATTATCCACTCGGATAGTGAATCGTGTTTCTCAGCGTCATCAAGTGACACAATATCAATTCTATGCAAGAATGTATATAGTCGGTGTGTGCAAGGGAAATGAGAACAAATGATCATCCCTTAATCATTGTATAGACAACTGAGAAACAAGGGATAATTAGAGTCCTTCGGTCATTGAATCACATAGTCAAGTAACAAACTATGGACATAGAGCTAATCAGAAACCCCTATTCATTGAGTGAATCCCAAGGAATCATCGCGTTCCATCCCCATGTAATGGACCATCATCGCCAATCATGTACAACCCTCCTATAAATGATAACAGAAGTCATAGTAGTCCACTACATTAAATCCCTTAGGTATCTTCATGTGCCTACCCCATGCACCAGACCCTCGTCGTCATTTATTCACATCCCTAATCTAAAAGATAATATAAGTAGAAGGTCCACCTTTCGTGGATCCAAGAATAAAACCACAAGGAATACATAGCATGGTGGGATATATATATTTTCAAGAATAAAACATAATCATGAGTAATGTAGCACACAATGTATATGCAATCCTATAGTAATGTGAATAAATTGCAAAAAGTAAGAATGGAATCAATTTGTATATAGGGTTTTCGGGGCTACACACATACCCACATGAATTCACTATGTAGCATGATCATGACTAATGTTTTTACATAATCATATTAATGGAACTAATTTGAAACAATCTAAAAACATTATGTAGCTTCTTACTTTAATAGTGGGAAAATCTCATGTAGTTTTTCTGATGATAGGGTTGTATGTCAAAGTATCGAGTTTTTTGCACACTGGTGATTGAGGTTTATCAAATTTTTGTCTACAATCATAAGATTTATTTTATTTCAAAATAAATAAAACATCACATCTGATAATTCATTATATATCTTGATAAATTCTCAAATTATCATTAAATTTATCGCATGTAGTGATAAATTTTAATAATTATAATACCCTTTAAAAACACCTGAAATGATAAATCATGACATTTAATTTAATTTCATCACATGTGATGATAAATTATATAAATTTTTTATCTTCTCTAAAATTTCACATGAAATGATAAATCATTACTTTTAACTTAATATTTTCATGTGATATGAGAAATTAAATAATTGTTTTATCTTTTCCAATAGTGTGTGCTATGATAATTATATTTCTTGAAGAATTAATTTTTTTATTAATTATGATTTCAATCATTTATATTTATTTCTTAAATAAATAAATTAAATTTCCATTAAATATTTTAAATTTTCACGACCCACCTTCTTCAAGATGAGTGAAGGAACAAAAGAGTTCCACACCCTTCCTTTTTCATGATGAAGGATAGATAATGAACCCATATATCCGCCTTCAGTAGGCCCCGAATTGGTGACTAGAACCAAAGGTATGGAATCACACCCAAAATGGAAGGCATTGCCCTTTTAAAGGAAAATTATATCGAGATATACGTTAGTAAAAATCCGGAAAAACACCATGCTTTTAAATTTGGGAAAAAAATATGACCCATTCATGATTTAAACATAAATATCCATTAAGTTACAACTTGAAACCCCAAAGATAGTTACAAAAAGAAAATACTATGTAGCAAAACATCAACAATCCTAACACATGATCTAGTAATGTCCACCACAGTCCTCAAAGTCCTCCTAAAAACCTAAAAGAGTTCCATAAACATAGGGTGAGTATAGATGTATACCCAGTAGTAAACACAAAATCCACTTGTTCTGAAGTGGTGGAAAATACTAATGTCCTTGTGAGAGAATAGTAGAACATTAACAAACCTACCATGGAGTAATAACCAACCAAGCCTCACCAAGGAACATAGAAAATAATTCTAGTCATGTAAATTTATAGTATATGAACAACACCATTTAAGTACCTCACACTACTATCCCACTGGTAAGCTTCTCATTCATAACGGCTAACGTTTTGATGTTACCACTCTTCCAAAATGAAGTCCCACTGCCACTACCTGCCTAGATACACCTGGGCCTCAAACCACACTCAAATCAAACCAACAAACACCCTATCCACAAACACACCACACATCTCGCCCGTAGACACCTTGGCCACACGAGCAGTGCCTCTTGCCTAATGTCACATCAGACTCATCCAAAAGACAGTTGAAAAAAGAATCCTGGCCTACACACACTTGGGACCTTCTTCCAACACAAAACCAGACCAAAAGCTCTTAGATTATGGTAAAACTCATGCCATTACATCCTTCTCAGATATTATCAAGCATTAAGAATAGGTTATAGGGTTAGAGGAATAATATTAGTATCCATCCATCCATCTATCTATTGGGATGTTTGGGAAGTCATCCTACCCCATGAAATAGGGGTGTTTGGAACATAGTGATCAAGAAGGGTGGTGTGTGTATGGAAATCACGACAAACTAAAATTCATACAAATAGGTAAGAAAACACATATCCCATCCTATAGGTTTCAAACATACAACCATCCCATATATAAACACATTTGCTTCTACCGCTATATGCACAACCACAAAAACACCCTTAATAAAACCAAATCCGAACCCATTTTCATTTAATCACTTTCCAATCATTAATTAAGGGGTTCACATTAATTTTTTCTATCATTGCATGGGAAAAAACGTCAATATCCATACCCAACACAAATATAGAAACCAAGTTGCAGTCCCACTACACAAATAACACAGAACCACATTAGATTCACACTTCACAAAAACATTTGAAGACAAAAAAATAGACCAATGGTTGTCATACTTCCTACAAGTTTATCCTTTATAAAATAAAAAAATATCTCAACCTGATATTCTGTCACACCTCTGGTACCACACCAAACATGAATCCCTTAAAAATAGCACTAAACGTAGCCCCACTACACAAACATGCCATCCTCCAAACACAAGGTCATTTTCTCTTTCAACCCCCTGAAACCATAACATAGTTACCAAATAAAATATAAAACAAGCCCCACTAAGTACAAACCCCTACTAAACACAGCAAACAACCACACCATTAAGCCAAGAATATTCATATTTATCAATAGGGTTATTTAATTCCACTTTAAAAAATTGGGATGATCACAAAATAGGTTTGATCCTGGTGCATCAATTTATTTTACCAATTAAACTTGATTAACTTGATTTCATGTAACAACCTTTTATTAAAGCATAAAATATATAGAACAACACCAATGAAAAAGAAAATACCACTAATGATAAGGAATTTAGAAGGATTTATAGGACATACAATTCAAAATACAGTTTATGGATAATAATTAAAACAACATATGTTACATCATCACTTCCCTGACATTATTTCAGTGAACCCTGTCATCTTTTGATCATCATATTCCCTTCCTTTAATTTATTACATGTTAAGGAAAAGGAATCAATATTTATTCATGAAGAAATATTTTTACACCCACCATGTGTGATACTCAAATAATAAGATGTAGAATTATCCCTTCTGTAAACAATAGGTGATCCAAACTCCAATTTACGCCAAAATGGGGGGTCAAATATGAAGAAGGAAAGACACAAAAAGAACTCAATCGATTGCAACAGAACAACATGTGACTCCACAGGGAGGGATAGCTCTATGTAGACAATGAGAAAAGAGATGAGTGGACCACTTCCTTAGAAAGAGTTATATCCTATATCAATGAAATAGAAATGGTTTCAAGAGTATTTATTGTGGGATTGTGGTCACGATCACACATTTTGGATATCTCAATGTCCCTAGAGAAATAAGATATTAATGATATACCTAATATCCATTTAAACACCCTTAAAAATGCTCAAACATGTATTTAAACTCTATTTATATCAAATAAAATGTAAGACAGGTGAAATTGGGAAAATTGGGAGAAACTGGGAAATATGGTAGTTTGGAAAAGGGTGATCCACTGTTTGGTGTGCCACCATCATGGTGCCCACATTTTGGTTTTCCACCATTTTGGTGTGCCACCGTTTCAATGTTTCTCTACTACAGTGGAACCATTTTGATATGTCACTATGACAGTGCCACTATCTTGGGTTGCCATTGTCATGGTGCCACCATTTGATGAAACTGTTTTATTGGAAATATTACAAAACAGACCACTTCGATCCCCAAGAACACCAAAAGCATTGGATTTTCACAAAGAAATATCTTGGGGAAATCTAGGTCATTACATCAGATACCTTACAAACTATTCTTGTCCCCATTAATTAAAAATCAATTTCAGAAAAACAGGGGTTCAAACAACCTCCCCGATAGATACCTCTCTAGGAAAAACAAACTTACGTTGTTCAAAAAATAGTGAGAAAACATAAAAATGCAAGAAAACCACTACAAAATCTAATACCCAAAAAAACTCAGAAACACCAAAGGTCACATGATCCAAACACATGCGTTATGGAGCTCCTCTATACATATCAGTATATTATCTGCTTTGGGCAGGACTGAATCACCCACATGGTTCAATCGCATCTGCATTAATGCATCTTTATTGTAGATAAGGTCCTCCCCTCCCCACTGTCAGTACTTTTCTCACGCATTCGTAGAACATGGAAGAAACTCATCTCACAACGAACAAGGTCACACAATACATCATAATTAAATCACAATGAAAAACACAAGAGAAAAAAAATCATAATATATATGAGTACTAGGCATGAATCAGTGCCACTTTCTCCCATGTACTTTCCTCAAGTCCACCATGCCATCATAACACACGAACCAAATGAATGGTCCATTCATGAAGAAACTTATCCCCATGATCCTAAATTTTTACTGGTCTCTCCACAAGCATCATTTCATCCTCCAAATCCAAATCCCCACAGTCAGTGATGTGGTATTCATTGTGCAAATACCTACGGTGCTAAGGACATGGAAGATGTCATGGATCCTCTCTAATATGTGGAAATTCCAGCTGATATGCCACCTCACCAACTCATCCCAACACCTCGAATGGTCCGATGAACCTGGATGAAATATTTCTCCCTCTTCAAAACCTATACTACCCACACATTGGGGAAAACATAAAAAATGCATAGTCCCGAACCTTTAACTCCAAAGGACTCCTCCTGTGATAGAAATAAAACATATATATGTCTTGTGCTACCTTCATCCTCTCACAGAATAGATAAAAATTCTCTATCATAATTGGAACCATATTCGGAGCAAGAATAGGTGCCTCACAAACATCCAACTAGCACAAATGTTAACAACATAGCTTTACATCTGTAGATTCAAATGAATCCATACTAATGGAAGATTGATTACTATTATTGTAAGAAACCTACACCAATGGAAAATGTGTCACCCAAGACCCACTAATATCCAAAAAACATTCCTATAACATGTACTCCAACATATGGATGGTCCTCTATATATCTATCCTTCTGAGGGTGGAAATTAGTGATAAAGTGTAATTGAGTGCCAAAGGAATGATGCAATCTGCTCCAGAATCATAACAAAAAGTTTGTATCCTGATCTAAGACAATGGATCTTGGAACTATATGAAGCGGAACCACCTCATCTACATACCTCTATGTTAATGAATCCACTACGCTCTACACCTTAATCACAAATATGGGAGCCCATTTCTTCAATTGATCTACAACTACCCAGAGATAATCTCATCCACCCTGAGTCCTGGGTAATCTATTGAAGAAATCTATCGAGATTTTATCCCCCTTCAACTCAGGAATGTTTAAGGAATGGAAAATACTGTCGAAAACATGGTACTCAACCTTCACTTATTGATAGACTTGGCACCTTGCGATAAACTCCACCAATTCTTGCATCACCTCGGGCCACAAAAACTGTTCCCTAAAGCCATGGTACATTTTAGAAATTCATAGATAAATTTCCTGGGGTGAGATAGAGAAGTCACGAAGAACTCCCTTATGTGTTTCCACTGTGAAATATAGCTTTCCATGAAACAACATCAGATTATGAATAACCACCAACCTTCCCAACAGAGTATCACCATGGAAAATTTGATCACACATCACTTTAGTCTATGAGTCTCCCCACTGAGACTCCTCCACCTACCACTCCAAAGAAGACTACACTATCATATGATATAGAATACCTATGACGCCATCTACTATAGTATCCTGACACAAAGTGACCAACTCCTCAATTACGTTCCATGAATCCATGGATTCCAAAAATAACTCATTCTATGACTTCTTAAAGAATCAGTCACCACGTTCACCATCCTATGAAGTAAGAGTTCTAAAATTCATAGTCTGGGAGAAACACCATACTCTTTCGCTTTCACGTGTTTAGGTCTCGAGAAGATAATATTTTTCTCAAGCTCTTGTGATCCTTGAAGACACAAAGCACTCCCTGATAAGGTAATGTCACCACAACGCCATCAAGAATATGAAAGCTGCAAGCTCTACATCCTGGTTGGAATAGTTACGTTCATTTAGACTTAAATGACTAGACCCAGAAGAGATCACTCCCCACTACTACATCAACACATATCCCAATCATAGACATAAAGAATCTCCAAACACCTTAAACATCACCCATTACTCTAAAAACCTAAGCATTGGAGCACTGACCAGATTAACCATTAGATAGCTGAAATCTACATAACATTTCTTACACTACACAACTAATTGAAATTTTCTTGTCCATGTTGTCAACATAGCTACAAATCAAGAGAAGTTAGGTATGAACCTACAGTAATATCCCACTAGTCCCCGAAAGCATCAAACATATTACACGTTTTTAGGTGATGCCCATGATACAATTTCCTCGACTTATGATGTGTCCACTATTATCCCATTCTAAGACACCACATTTCCATGAAGGAGCACCTCTCGTATCCCGAACATTCACTTAGACAACTTCCTATTGTGATGGTGGTGCTAGAGGACCTAAATTACTATCTTAAGATTCTTAACATGCTCCTCCTCTGAAATTGAGTACAACTTAATGTCATTGATGAACACGAAGACAAAACAGTCCATGATCTTGAGACATACAAAGTTCATGATCCCCATGAACATGGCTGGTTCATTCATAACACCAAAGGGCATGAACATGAACTCGAAGTTCCCAATCATGCACCTGAAAGTGGTTTTCATGATGTCACCCACCATCACCCTCAACTGGTGATATCCAGACTATAGATCAATATTGATGAATCAACCTGATCCCAATAACTGTTCAAAAAGATCATATATTCTTGAGAGAGGGTAATAGTCTTGATTGTTACTATATTAAGTATTCAGTAGTCTATGTACAACCTCATTCCATTGTCTTCCTACTTTGTGAAAAGGATAGGAGAACCCCAAAACCACACACTCGGTAGGATAAGACCCCTTTTCATCAGGCTTTCAACATGAATCAACAACTCCTACAACTCATAAGGATCTATCTGATAAAGAGACATCAAAATCGGATGGGAACCGGGATGCTAGTCTATTCCAAACTCAACATCACATATTTTGGGTAGATTCCCAACCTCTTGGGTGATAAAATCATGGAACTCCCTATAAAGTCCCAGAACCTCCACCATCATAGCACCTGTCAAACCCTCTAATAGATTAGCTAACACAGAAAGAAGAGGTTCCACATGCTGACGTCCCTCTTGATGAAAATTCGCAACAAAAAAAGCTATATGATGGATATCCATATATGAAAACAAAACACACCTCTTGAAGTAGTTGATAACAATAAGGATAGATAAAAACCAATAGATGCCAAGAATGACATCGTATGGATGAATCTATAGTATAAGAAGATCCCCAGTAGACTGATGTGACCCCAACATTAGTCTACATCCCTATCAATCATCAAATAGAATGGCATGCCTTCCAACTGGATTTATGAATACTTTAGAAATAAAAATTCTATCTACATATAGTCCAATATCAAGGGATATACCGTGTTTAAAAAAGGAGTGTGAAGCTCTTGAATCAAACCACGCAAAATAAAGAGTACAAAAGAGATTGATTGTACCACGAACATCCTCCTTCCCCACAAGAAATAATGTCTCATCGGTGTGTCACTTACCATGACCATCTCCACAACCCCTCTAATGTCGGATGCCTCCCCAAAAATTCCCTAGTTGAGTTCCCTGAGGAGATCATTGAGGTCTGCCTCCTCCAGCATCATCTACCATCGATGGAGCGGGAGCCTGCTACCCCTGCTGTTGGAAAGGTATGACCGTAACTACTACTATTGAGGTGGGAAATGAACATTCCCACCCCCACCATCCTAATCTCAAACTAGTCATAGGTTCTAAATATGTCTATTGCTTCCATAGACAAAGAACATCAGTCCCGATCCCCTGGGGAATGGGCGGGGACTAGAAGATCTGATCTGGAACTACATAGGACTACATCCTGTAGCCAAAACATAGAAGGCCCTGACAGAGGAGACCCACTGCTAACTTCCTCTTCCTTCAATGAAATCAGCTACCTCCCCTCTCACGTGACACCTCCCTGTAAATGAATACTCTTCACTACATAATAATTCATCTAAACATCTATATATGTTCATATAGTAAAGGGAGTGATGGAATACTGAAGAGAAGGTTTGAGTGTGTCCTCCATGAATCTCTATTGATATAATTTATCTGAAAAGAAATCTGAAGAAAATAGTAGGAAATCCATGAACATGATCCCATGTCTCCTCACTTACATAATCCCCTGATGGATGGAGATTAGCTATTTCCTTTTATTGTCCTTCATCATCGAGGAATGAAACTCTGCCTGAAACTCCTTCTAAAAGTCATCCCCTGAGACATCTGTCTCTTTCCTCTCCCTAAGGTAATCCATCCCCCACTAACGTTCCACTCCTCACATATTTATCACTAACAAAGGAACCCAGTACTCCCAAAAAGCATGGATCAAGGTAAATGTGATTTTACAGTCATCAAGTCTTCCTTCCCACTCTATGTATAAAACACAACCTTCATACTTCCTCAGTTTCTACCAGTGGAAAGAACCAATGGTCTTTTTCCACATTTTATCTTCCTCCTCTCGATCATCTCTCCACTGATCAACTATGTTATCTAGCGAGGCCATAACTTCTTATACCAAACATCGGTGACGTCAGGGTTACATAGGTGAAAAGGTATTCAAGGAACCCCTAACCCCAAGTAGTATGAAATTTTCATTTAATATTTATATTAAATCATTATGTAAACTAAATTCCCTAAACTCCCATGACACACCAGAACACAATTCATTTTGATACATGTACCTTTCCTAGATTCTCTACCCGAAAATATGTGTATCCTCACTTAGTCATTCGGTAGGCCCATAGATCTTGCCTCGGATCACGAGGGGCCCTAAAATGTGATTTTTGAGCCAGTGTTCCCTTAAATATTTAACACACCAAGAATTATTAATACCATTGACCTACCATCCTATGAAATCATCACTATTCTTAACTATAAAATCTATCCTATATCTCAACCATATCCTCTGATACGATTCTGTCACGAACTTCCTTCTTCATGATGAGGGAAGGGACAAAAAAGTGACACACCCTTCCTTCTTCAAGATGAAGGAGAGAAAATGACCCCCTGAATCTCACCTTCCACGGGCCCTAGAGTTGACACAAGCATAAAGGGTATGGAATATAACACAAAATGGAAGGAATTACCCTTTTAAGGAAAATAGGATCACGAGATAAGATGGAAAAAATCCCAAACAACCCAAAACATTTATATAAGGGAAACCAAAATCCGATACTTTCATGATTTAAGGATAAACTAAAATAAATGTACCACAAAAAACCCATATAAAGGTACCAAAAGAAATTAATATGTAGTAGCACAACAAATATCTTGATGACTGAGAAAGTAAAGTCTATCATGCTCCTCAAAGTCATCATGGAAACATGAAAATATTTCCACCAATGTATGGTTAGTATATAACTATACCATGAAGGTTAACTAAATCTACCCTTGCACAAGTGGGGGAACATAATAATTCCCCTATGAGAAAATAGTAGAACCTCAATGAACCTACCAAGGAGAACTAACTAGCCCATCCACACCAAGGCACACTTACCAAATAACGCATGTCAAGTAAATTAGTAGTATAAGGAAATCAACATTTTTGTACCCCCACACCACTTTCCCATTAGTTAGATTCTCATTTTAAATAGCTAAAGTCTTGACACTACCTCTCTTCCAAAATGCTGTCAAACTACTACAACTTGTATACAAACACAGGGGCCTCAAACCACACAAAAATCCTACCCATAGATGCCTAGGACACAAACACACCACACTTCCTGCCCACCGACACCCAGAACACAACAACCACTCCTCTCGCCTGAAAAAACCTTGGCCTTATCTGGAAGACACTTTGGAAACCAATCATGGAGCACAACCACCTAAGCCCCTAATCCAAACAAATCATTCCCAAATGATCTCAGACTATGGTAAACCTCATGCCATTACAGTATACTCAGATACACTTGAGCGGTAAGAACCTAGAAGAGGGTGTGAGAAAGAAGGTCATCAATGAGCAATCCATATTCCCATCATGATGATGGGAAAGAAACCCTCCCCCATTAAATGAGGGCGTTCATCACATGGTGATCAACAAGGGTGGGTGCATATATAAATAACAAGGATCTATAGTTTATATATATATGTATGAAAATAATCGGCCCAACCTGTGGGTTTTAAATAGATAAACAGCCTACATTGAAACACATTTGCTACTACTCCTATATGTACACACACACAAGCAACCACAATAAAAAATTATCCTAACCTCTTTTCATTTAACCACTTTACATTTGAAAATTAATTGGTTCAGATTAATTTATTCAAAAACTACCAGAGGAAACTACCATCCAAATCCATACCATACACAACAAGCCAAACCGAGCCACAACCACATTGTAGAAACAACACATAACCACATCAGATCCCTATTCACAAACATGTTCAATGACCGCAACAGAAACAAAAGGTAGACCCATGACCTACTTGTTCATCTTGTCCATAATCAATAAATCTCTCAACCATAGATCCTGTCACACCTCCTATACTACCCCATACACAAATCCCACAATAAAACACCACAAAACATTGGCCCCGCTGCAGAAATAGGCCATCACCGAAATATAAGTTCATTCCCTTTATCCAACCCCATAACTATAACAAGGTTAACTACAACAACTTCACAAAATCCACACAAAGTACAAAACCCAACCAAACACAACACCCCTCTACACCATTAATCCAGGCATATAAAAATTTAGCAAGTGGTTCACTTTAATTGCACATTAAATAACATGGTTGATCACAGAACAAGTTCGATCCAGAGGCATCAATTTAATTAACCATGTATATGTTATTAAAAAGAAATCATTTTATAGATATTTATCAAAGAATCAAAAAAATATAGAACACCACCATTGCGCATGTAAAGACCACTAACAGCCATGATTTTTAGAATTACATACATCCCATAAATTTCAAAATAGGGTTCATGGATGATAATTAAAACATCATCCGTAACATCGTAACTTCCTTATGGTTATTTTATTGACCCATGTTATCTTTTAATATTCATATTACCTTCCACACGTTTATTAATTATTAAGGAAAAATATTTATCCATTCTACATAAAGAAACATTTCTACATGTACACCGCATGATACAAAAATTAAGAGGGGAAGAATAATCCCAACCCAAAACAATAGGTGACCAAAACACCTCTTTGTGCCAAAACATGAGGGTCACATGAGCAACAATAAGGAATCCAAAGGAACTCGATCGATAGCTATGGAAAAACACATGACCCCATAGGTAATGTTAGATCAAGGCACATCAAGAAAAAATAGCGGATAGAACCTTGTCATTAGAAAAACTCCTATATTATATCAATGGAATGGAATCAGTTTCAAAAGTCATTAATGTGGGATCATGGTCAAGGTCACACAATTTCAATATCATAATGTCCTTGAAGCATTACGATATTAAAAATAAAAATAATATCCTTTAAAAAACCCTTAAACGTGAAAATATGCATAAAACATTATTTAAATGAAATAAAATGTAAGAGGGGTGAAACTGAAAAAAATGTTAGAAACTTGGAATGACTAGAAATTATGCCAAGGGTGAGTCACCATTTTGTGTGCCATCATTTCAGTGTTCCGCCATCAGAGTTTTACCATTATGGTTCCACTATTTTTGTGTTCCACCAGTTCAGTGTGCCACTATCATGATACCAACATTTTGGTATGCCGTTATTACAGTGCATAATGTTAGTGTTCCTCCTTTATTGTTCCACCATGTCGGTGTGTCCACGTTACGGTGACACCATCTCTGTATTCCACTATCACGACACAACCATTTTGGTGAAACTGTCTGGTGAAAATGGTCTATATGAAAAATCTAGAAAGAAGCCAATTTGATCCCTAAGATCACCACAAGTACTAGATTTTCACACAAGAATTTCCTGGTGAAATCCTAGTCATTACATAAATTCTCCATGATATATAGACAAAATTATCCCTATATGATTTCTTTCTTAATTATCATTGAATATATCAGACAATTATATTCAATAATAATCATGTCATAAATTCATAATATTTATCGTTAGAAAATACTTTTTACTTTCTCAAAATAATTAAATGTTATATCTCTTTATTAATTTTGATATATTATTCTTCTATAAAACATTTCAATTATCATCTAATAATCTTATCATTATCCTTTGATAATTTGAGTAAACCTATTTTTGATAATTTATTTTAAAATTATATTTTCATAAACCACATAAAAATAGCCTTTAATAATTTATTAATAATTACCAATTTAGTTTTGTTTAATTTAATTCAATTAAAAAACACAAAAAAATACCCTTTGATAATTTATAAATAATTATCATTTGTTTTTATTAATGTAATTGCAATTAAATATTTATAATTTATTTAACTAACATCTTTATAAAATGCATGGAATAAGAATAATGTGAGAGTTTAATTAATTAAAAATGAAAAATGAAGGGAAATCACCAGGTGGGGTGTGCTACACAAGGTGGTCGTAAAGATGAAGGGGGTAGCCCAATGGAATCCGATTTTTTTTTGTTTTTCTCAAAATAACTGACAAAATGTTGTGGTGATTATTCCAGTTGAGGTGTTGGGTTTATATAGAGGTTATCAGATGCATGAGAGTGCGAAAGACTAACCCTGATTTCTCTACCCGCGTTGAAAATTATTCTCCTGTTTCCAACCACTAAACTCAAAATTGATAACTATGGAGTCATTTAATATCACTCATTAATGAATTTTAATTTTTTAATGAGGTAGAAACGGACCAAAATGAAGCATTGGGAAGCTTCCCAAGCCTTTAGTGGAGGAATTCTATGTGCTACATGGGTGGGGGGGGCAGAGAAGGTGTATGAATAGTTCTGACCCCTCCCATAATTTACCATTTAATTAAATTTTTAATTATTTTTTTCACAAAATTTAATGAATTTGATAGAAATGTCGTTAATGTGGTACATATTACATAAACATAATACCCATAGGGTAATCCTATTATTCAGGAAAAAGTGGTGGTATTGTCATTTCAATGTGACACACTGTTTGTGAGATATAAACTAATTTCCAATAATTTAATATTATAATTTTTTTGAAATATTATATAATGGGTGAGACCTCCAAACACCTAATTCCCTCAAGTGTTATACCCTTACTAGGGTAAATACTGTGTTATATACACAATTATTTTCTTGGATTTAATATACAATCCACTATTTTGGAGTTATTCAATTTGTTTGAATAAATTTCTCGTGCTTAAAATAATATATTTAATATTTTTTCTATCTTTTTCAAGGACTTACAGAACTCAAAAAAATTCACTAACTAGTGTTTAAATGTGAAAATTTACAATTTAATATTCCATAGTATTAGTCGTTTTACCCTTATATGACGCATTTAATCAAAAAATAAATATTTTAAATTGATAAATCATTTTCCCACTTTTTAATTTATCATAAGAAGGATTTATGACTATTATAAAAATACAAATGTTACAATTCTCCCCATATATTGACATCACATCCTCAAGAATAATCTGGTGTATTATTGCTTGAACAACTCAGGACACTGAGCTCAAACATCAGAATTACATTCCCATGTCTCTTGTAGGATGCATCCATGCTGCCACTGAACCCAGTCTAGTGGCACTATATTCTCTCACAACGCCTTATCTCTTCATTCCATGTACTTTATTGGATTCTCCACATAAGATGCTTTAGTATCCAACTCAATATTCTCACAATCAATAAGATTTAAAAAATAGGGTGTATACCTCCAAATCTATGGCACATGGAAAATTTCGATCATAAAATGATAGCACAATGGGTGGTCTAGACGATATTCCACTACCCATATCCACTCCGTGACATCAAAGGGTCCATCAATACATGGTACTATCTTTCCCTTCCTCCTCCAAATTTTTTTCCCTAACTGTGGTGTCACTCTCAATAAAAACTGATCTCCTACAACAACTTCAAGGATCAACTCCCACGATCAGCATAAGATATCTATGACTCTTTGTAGTAATTAGTCTTTTCCGTATCAGGTACACTCTCTAAGAGGTCTACTAAACCATTATGAGTCCAACAAATTATGCCTCTCTCACTTTATGCCAATAGATCCATGAGTGACAAAGACTCAAATAAAGATCCATGTAAGGGTCTATCTGAATCGAAGCCTGATAAATATTATTATATTAAAACTCAGTCAAGGCTAGGTTAGCATACCATGATTATCCATGGTATAACACACAATCTCAGAGAGTATCCTTCCGTATTCATATAATCCTCTTAGACTATCTGTTTGTATGGGGGTGGTACAATGTGATCAATCTTAATTGAGTTCCTAGGGATTTCGGTAAGCCCTCAAAAAGTGCTATGTGAAAGCTGAATCTCTGTCAGAAACAAAGCTCACGAGAAATCCATTAAACATCACAATATCATAGACATTCAATTTTCCCATGTCTTCCACTGATTCATTCTATATTATCCTAAAAAAGTGGGTATACATCTTTCAACAATTGATGATAATCCAAACTATGTCATGGATCCTTGTGGTCTAAGTTAATCCTTTCACAAAGTGCATAGTAATATCCTCCCACTTCCACAAAGGTATCGAGAGTGGATACATCACCCCTTCAGGATGGTGGTTCTCATCCTTCACCCTCGGATAGGTGAGTCATTGAGAGACATAACCTACAATGTCCCTCTTCATCCCTGACCACTAGAACTGTTGTCTGATGTCTTGGTACATATTCGTCACACCAGGATGTACCATCCAACTAGATATATGGTAATACCTCATCAATTCCACTCAAGTGGAAGTAGTAACTACTACACATCCATAGACCATCATCATTTCATTATTGACCATCGATCATCTGAGTATGATGTCACCTCTAGTGGGTCGTTCTCTGATCTTAGTCCACAACAGGTCTGAATCCACTCTAGCACTCAGCCTTTTTATAAGGGAATATGTAATCAAGAAGGGATAAAAAATTATATATCCTTCATCCTCTGATGTTTCAACCCTTCAGACTTCCAGTACGCACATAAAATGATACTATTCATCTAAAGACATCTCCCTAAGTTCCTAATCATCATGGGTCCAATGACTAAGGGAATCTACTATGAGATTTCTCTTTCAAGAAGAATAATTCAACTAAAAGTTTAATTTTAGTTGATAATCAACCGAATTACTCTACCTCAAATTCATAACCCTTAGATTGAAGATATAGCGATGGATCATGTGATCCATGTAAATAAGAAATATCACACAAAAAGGATAATTTCTGTAAAATTTTAGTGTGTGAACCACTACTACCAACACCAAGTCATATATGGGAAATTCTTCTTATGTGGTTGTAGTTGATGAGACCCATAGTCTACTAATTTTTTTCTTACATCATTATTTCTCCAAAACCATCTCCGGATGAATTTTAATACGATTCAAAACCTATCCCTAACTCTGAAAGTGTCAATACAAGAGTTTTCATTATCATTTTCATTAGCTCAAGGAATGCACCATCGCACTATTCATACCACTTGAACATTACTCACTTCTTCATCAAATTTTTCATGGGTGGAGATAGTCGGGAGAAGCCCTGGAAAAACCATTATTAATATCTAACAAAACCAATGATTCTCATGATCAGAAGAACATTTTAGGGATGTTTCCATGACATGAATACTTTAACCATCTCTAGGTTTACAAATATACTAGTTTTAGACACAATATTCCAAGGAACTTCACCTAATTAATCAAAAAATCACATTTTGACACCATAACCTATTATCTATGAGATCAGAGAGTACACATGATTATCCTCAGGTGCATAGAATTTTCTGCTGATGTAGGTGATAGATGAGGATATCATCAAAAAACACTATGAAGAAATAGTCCTGGTATGGATTGATTTTTTTTTCATGAGGTCCATGAGCACAACTCATGTAGTCGATAGTCTGAACAACATTACCATATATTTATATAGCCCATCTCTACACTAAAAATATATCTTATGAATATCCCCCCCAACGTGTAACTAGTGGTAGCCCGTTCGTAGATCAGTCATTGAGAAACATCAATCTCTTCATAACTAATCAAAAACATCATCAATCCATGGAAAAGGATATCACTTCTTCACCGTCACATGGGTTTTCTATCGAAAAGAAATGCACAGTCCAAGACCGGCATTATTGTTTTGGGAGAAAAAATCAAGCCCTCCATACGGTGAAGTAAACGATCTGATAAATCCTTTTATCTTAAAGTATTCTAGTAGAACATTGGGTCCTTCAATTTGGTTAGAGCCATACGATATGTAGGTATCATAGTTGGTTTCACACTAGGTTTTAACATTATCTCAAATTAAAGTCCTCTATTTGGAGGGATCCAGTGAAGTTATTAGGAAAGAAATCATAATAGAGATCTAAAAATGGTGGTAATGATGATGATGTTAGCACCAATGTTAATGAAAGAGACATGCCTACCATTTTTGATGTGATTGAATCAAGTTGGGACATGTTCAGTCCAACTCTACCTAGACTAATCTCCCACTCCCTAGACATGAGGAACTTCTCTCACATTGGTGAAGAAATTGATAACTGTCTTTAATAACAATCAATGTGATCTCAGAAACTGGTTATTGAGTCCATGCCTATAATCACACAAATGGTCATAATTTCCATAATCACGAATTCCCATAAATGATAATATTTGGCAACAACTAGTGGACACTATAGGAGTTGATGAAAATGTTTTACCATTATATCCATGATGTATCAAGGGAGAATAACTATGATGATTGATTTACTGGTAAGTCATGTCCAACTACTACATGTGTAGATATAAAATAATGAGAAGCCTTGGTGTCAAATAAGGTATTTGAAAAAGTTGATGTGATCATAATATTACCTCTAAAATTGGATTGTCCCTCTCCACCATGTTCGAGACTCTATTCGAGTACATATTGGAGACCAACCTTAGATCCTCATTTCTGTCCCTAAGATTCATGACTAGAATGAGTGTTTTACTGGAATACCTGACCATTTCCCCATTTATTACCTTTTCCCTTTTGGAAATTTGGATTTTCGTTTCTATAGAAAATCTTACACAGGGGACCCTTCTTCATGCAAGGATGACACATACAGTTTGGTTCTTTATAGAACCTATGAATGTGTCATGCCTTTTCATATTGGAAGCACTATGAAATTCTTACTTAAGTTGTTTAAAAAATCACACTACAATCACCCATCATGTTGGTACTCCACATCATGTATCTTTTCTCCCTCATATTAATATCAAAAGAAACACTCATATAGGTGAGAGGAAACTCGTTCACTAGCCCATCCTGAGCTGAGTGTAATCCTGATATATTGTTCTCCTCTAATCCTTATTCAATGTTCATGGCCTTTCAAAAGACTTGTCTGTATATCATCAAATCAAAACCTCTAACCTAAAATCTAGGATTATGTCAAAGGCCTTTCTCAAACATGCAATCCTTCGGTGTCTCAAGTCCAACTAACAATGGATAAAAGTGATGCAACACTGTAAAATAGTATATTATGTACTTGGGGGTACAGTTAAGTCAAAAAAACATACACCACACACACACATGCATGAAAGTTAGGTCAAAGATCCCCTAAGAGATAACCCACCCAACTACCCATTTTTATTACATCATATATTTGCCTTGAAGGACCAGTGGGCATGTATCCCATTACATGGCTCATAGGCCTGATTTTTTAGTCCCAGGGCCCATTTAATGAATAGTACTTCTAAAGTAACCACTACTACAATACCCGCACAATACTGGTGTTGCTACAGTGCCCACCACCACTACAGTGCCTCCACTTCTAAAGTACCACTATAGTACTTCTATAGTACCTATATCCAATTGGGATTAAACCCCCATTATCCATGTAAGATTACATACCCCTTTTGTAACTCCATGAATTCCTATGCACAGTATAAGTTCATCGTGTATGGGAAAAGTTCTAGGGAAACAGCTCCATGAAGGTCATCTAAGTAAGTCCCTCTAATCTTCCAGACTGGCTCATAATAGTCCACCATCTCTTAGTAGGTCCATGTAACAAAAATGTCACAATGATCACACATCCTACCTCAGTAGTTAGGATAAGTACAAATTTATTCTAAATAAATTATAGCCAGTCCTTACAATCATGCATTCCACTAGTGCCCTAGAATAGTAGAGGGTTATGAAGTTGAAAGTAATGAGCATGGTTAGTCATGGTCCTCTAAACAGGTCCACCATAGACAAGAATAATCCAAAAAATGCCCCGAATGAACAAGCCCTACACCATGAATCTCAGGTTTCGGTACATGTTCATGTAAGGTCACATCCCCCTATACCATTGGTGGGGATACAGTATGATCCTAGGCTACCATAGTTGGGGTCCTATTACACATCTATAAGGTATAATCTATAAAAAATAAAAACATTAAGTAACTAAATAGATCCTAACTGGTATATGGGATCAAAAAAGGTAATCCTAATTGTCTATGGGGTCAAAAAGTGTTTTCCTAGAAGGATACCCTTACCCCAAAGTATACCCCATCCAACACTAACACTTATATTTTTACCTACACATTATTCACGATCATATATATACTATAACATCATCTTGTGTTTAACTAATTAATGGAAATAAAGACACATCACACAACATGAAAACATAGATATATGACACACAAAAAACTATCCCAAATTGACAGTACAAATTAGGGAATCTAATTAATAAATTAATATGAAAAACAAAAACAGATATATATATATATATATATATATATATGGCATGTGAACCTAAATTATTATTCATGATTCACAAATAAACATAAAATTTAATAAATAAAATATAACATCACGTGCATCACTCATGGTGAAATTAATAAAAAACAAATAAAATTAAAATATTCCCATTTAATGGTAACTCAAAGATCAACTATGTAGTACTGTCCAAAACATGACCTAGATTCCCCTGCATGAATCCTATCCATCCTAGCTCATATTTAACATGTTCCAACCCTAATCAAATGGAAGAAACAAGTTAGAAAATAATTTGCACAGACACCATTTTGTAGCATCTGGACCTGAATCACCGGCTTCGAGCTGGAATGCTAGAGGACCCATGCACACCTCCTCATATTGAAGAGGCATATGACAAGAGGTGAGGGTCTCTAGATAATATTTTGTGAGACTATTACCTCTGTATGGATTCATTGGATTAGTAATAAATATAAAAAATATAAAAAATTTGATTAAAATGAGGAAGTTTAAAAATGACATACAAATAATTCAATGACACCTGATGTTAAAAAAACAAAGTAAATAATAGAAAGAAAACTATAATGTAAAAAATTAGTCATCCGCGAAGTGCTCTAGTTCTTGTAAAAATGTAATTTATCTTTATGCTCCACTCCTCAGCCATTGGTCAAATCTCAGGTAACGAAATCTACAATCACATTTAAATACCCAGTTATGGTGTGAGTACAAGACACAATAGGACATGACAAATTCATCCTAAACCTGATGTTCTCAAAATACAAGGGTATGAAAAAAATAATTTGTAGTAGAAACATAATAAATATCTGAGTGGAAGTGCACTAACCAAGCAGTCACAACCCCTGGTCGTATATGCATCAGCTCTATTCTAGATGGATAACCAAGGTGTCATATGAGTCAACCATTAGCAACAAGGCTATTGGATCATGTTTCTCAGCATCATCATTCGACACATTATAAATGATCTACAAGAAGTTTTGTACACTATGAGATCAATTATAATGAGATATAATCATCTTCCTTTAATCAATGATTCGAAAAAGTGAGGACTGAGATCTCATCGGAATCTATTAGTCAACAAAGCACACCATCGAGTAACATACAAGAAACCAAGAGCTAATTAACATTCCCTCTTCACTGAGTAATTCCAAAGGCATGATCATGTTCCTTACTCATGCATTGGACCCTTGTTGTCATCCATAAACATCCCTCCTCCAATGGATAACATAAGTCAATGCATTCCACTACACAATATCCCCTCAGTGTTATCATGTGCCTACACCATGAATCAGAACATTTTCGTAAGTCATGTGCATCCCTCCTCCAAAGGATAACTTATGTTGATGTTCCACCTGTATTGCTTCCAAAAAAACCATGAAGCATAATAATCATGTTCGGATAAATATATATTTGAATGAATAACATATTTTCATGCGTAATGTAGCACACTTTATACACGTAACCACACAATAATGTGGAAAAATAGGCACAAGTACTCAAGGAATCAACTGTAATATAGAGTTTTCCGGGCTACACACATACCCACATGAAATTACTATCTAGCATGGTCATTATACATGTCTTCATATAATAACATTATTAGAATTAATTTGTAAAAAAATGCAAAAGTTTGAAGAACTTTCTACCTTTATTGTTGGAAAACATCTCGTAGTTTTTTTATCGTCTGGGTGATACGTCAATATATCGAGTTGTTGGAATGTTAATTCTCATGTTATGTGAAATTTTTTTAATGGAATCATAAAATCTATTTTATTTGAAATAAAATAAAACATCACATATGATAATTATTTCTCTCTCTTGAATAATTCTCAAATTATCATTAAAATCTATCACACGTGTTGATAAATTTTAATTAGCACTTTAAATTTTTTGAAAACACATAAAAAGATAAATCATGACATTAAATTTTATTATATCGCATGTGCTGATAAATTAAATAATTATTTTATCATTTATAAAATGTCACCTGAAATGATAAGTCATCACATTAAATTTAATTTTATCATATGAATGAAAAAATTAAATAATTATTTTATTACTCCAATTATTATGTGTGATTATAATTATAATTCTTAGATAATTAAATTGTAATGACATTTTTTATTTCAAAATTTAAAATTTATCATATACCCTGATAAATTAAATTACCATTAGATCAGTAAAATTATTCTTGATAAATAGATGAAATTATTTCTAGATGATTTCTTGTTAATTATTGTTGAAAATTTTCCATAGAAATCTTTAATAATTGTCATGCCAAAATTCAGAAAATTTATCATTGGAAAATTCATTGAACATTTCCTTAAATAATTCAAAGTATTATCCTCTTAATAAATATGATAAATTATTCTTCTATAAATCATTACGATTACCATTTAATGGTTTTATCATTAAAATTTGATAATTTTGTTACAAAAATTTCTAATCATTTATTTTAAAATTATCTTTTGAAAAATCGCAAAAAATGCCTTTTGATAGTTAATAAATAATTACCATTTGAATTTTGTTTATTTTAATTACAATTTACTATTTATAATTTTTTTAACACTACCAAAATTTTTATAAAATGGATAGAATAAAAATAAAGGGGAGTTAAATGAAATTAAAAAAAAGTATGTAACTCACTAGGTGGGGTGCGATGCGCAAGTAGGCCGTAAGGGGGAGGAGGTCACCTGATAGAATACGATTTAGTTTGTCTATATTTTTCAACAAAAATTAGATAGCGAGATGTGGTGACTAAACAACTTGTGGAATTGGGTTTACAGAGGGGTAACCGGGAGTGTGAGGGTTAGTAACTGTAACCCTAAATTCTATCTCCACAATGAAAATTAATCACCTGTTTCCAACCATCAAACAATAAATTGATGATTGTCGTGTCATTTAACATCACACATTAACTTGTTTTAATTTTTTAGCCTGGATGAAACTAACCAAAATTAACCCTTGTGAAGTTTCACATTAATCCTATGGAGTAATTGAATGAACTTCATGTGGGGGGATAAGGAACATGAACAATGTACACCCCTCTCCAATTTTGTTAATTAATTAATTAATGTTATTAATTATTTATATTTTTTACAGAATTAAACCTAGTTGATAGAAAAAGTGATTAAAGGGGACAGTTTCATGTATTGATTATACCCATAGGGTAAACCCCCCATTCCAAATACAATGGAAGTTTTTGTGTGTCGCTTCATTTGTGATATATACAATTATATCCAAAAATATAATATTTTATACAATTTTTTAAAAACATAATTTTAGTGAGGGTGGCCTCTAAATGCCCGATGGCCTTGAGTGTTATACCCTTTATAGGGTAAGCACTATTTTGTAGACCCAATGATGGTATTTTTTTATTATATGATGCACCATTTTATAGTTATTCAATTTTTTTGAACAAATTTCCCTCTCTTAAAATAATACATTTAATATTTATAATTTGTCTTCACTGAGGCTTTTTGGGATCTCTGAAACATTCACTATCCTAGTGTCTAACTCTAAAAATAATTAATTGAATAATATAAAGTGTAAAATGGTATTTTTATCCTTTCGTGGTGTGTTCATCAAAAAATTTCTATTTTTTGCTGATAAATCAATTTTTTTCTTAATATCTTATCATAAAAGGGCATTATGATTATTGTAAAAATAATTATGTTATTGGAAGAAAACCGAAAATACCCAAATACTGTACATAAAACTCAATGATCCCACCAGCTCCATGCCCTAACTCAACAAAAAATCTCCATGTATCATTAATAACCACTAGATATATTTGACACTTTACATTTTATCATGTCCGGGTAAATGATATTTGCAAAAGAACTAATATTCCAAATAAAGGGTGAGTAATGAAACTCAATAGGTTTTACCCAAATGGCCTCCCTACTAATTTTAATATGAAATAATAAGTTTTTTAAATTTTATAAAATATTTTATATAAAAAAATTCTAATATAATTTATATCAAATTATAAACTAGGTCCATTGTAAAATAGTTTTCTCAAAATAGTGTAACTTCCCCTTGAACAAACCTTACTAGACTCTAATACTATTTATTAAATTCCATTTTGGCATAATTTATTACATTCCAAATATCCGGACATCTAACTATTCATTCAACCTTGACCTACGTATACTTAATTTTTTTTACTAATCCTTTAACTATGTCATCACGTAATGAACCATTTTCAAGGGGGAGAGTCCCGACCCTTAAACATCCCACTAATGAAGGGGGAGACTCATGACCAATATCTATCTCAAATGAAAATTGACACACACACACACACACATTATTTTTCGTGGTGGAATTTCCTAACCCTTATACATCCCACTAATGATAGGGAAGACTTATTTCCCTTATCCACCACGAATTCACAATAACAGAGACAACCATTATTCCAAAATTAAATGCCAAAAAAACATTTCAAGTATTTCAATAAATCCATACATTTATTTAAAACATATCAAAATAAAATTTCAGCAAAAACAACCATTTTTTAAACAATTTTCAATGAAACAAAATCAAACAATCCTTTTAGAATCATCATTTTAATATCATGTTACCGATTTCCCTTTCCAAAAAATGCCATGTTTTTTCAATTCTATAAACAATCACTAAAAATGGTTTCCAAAAAAAACTAAAATAGATTTCACTACCATATTGAAGAAAAAAATATGTTTATAATCAATCCTTTAATTTATGAATATATGAGTTGATATTGAATCCACCAACATTGGGATTTATGGTTGAAATGAATAATTTCACTTAAATTCCCACAAAACTATGTAGAATACCCGAAAAATAACCTTATATCTCCTCCTCTAACATCGAAAAAGATAATCTAATAATATTTGGAATCAAATACATTCAATATATCCATAGTGGCCATAGATATATAATACTGAGGGAGGGATAGTGATTTTTATATATGGAAAACTACAGAAAACTATGTTAAACGAATACTTACTATAAGAATATTTGTTCAGTGCACTAAGAGAAGCCTTCAGATCGCCTCTAGGTCAATGGGAGAATCCTCTAATACCTTCTAGGGGAGAAAATACCATGTTAGGTCCATTTTGTGGAAATAATTATAGAGATATAGTTGAAAACATGTTAGATCCACCATTTATTGGATCTAACTTTTATACAATGCATGGTTACTTGCAAATTATGCAAACCATGTTCAAACTATGCACCAAACACTACCTTTGAGATGAAACTTTCATAGCTAGCTCGCATAGTTAAAAAACTATATTCCAAATCTCTAAAATCCCACTATCTAAAAAATAACAGTTTCTTGTAGGCTTCTATATGGTTGGGAAAAATCATTCACCCCCCCTATGCCTCCCCCTTATAATTTTTTTCACCTTACAAGGTTATATGTAGGAGTTTCACTGTCTCCCCAAACTATGCACCATCCTTTCAGCGATATAATGGCCCCATAAGATTCTAAATCTCTTACAAAACCACCCCAACATCTATAAAACATGGTATATACATATAATACATGAAATAAATGATCCTTACATAGAAATGAGGGTTCTACATTATCCCCAACATTGTCCATTCTATCGTTAGAATGTAGAAAACAATCAATATCGTGAAATATTTAAGGCTATTACTCTTTCATTTTTGTCTCTTCCTGAATCTAACCACATAGTCACAAAACCCGAACAAGATCAATTATTTTTTCATGAAATTATTTCTCTTTACTAATCAAAATATAAACTAGAATGTAGACCAAGGATGTATGAGGATCTACGTCAACATCATTGCATCTAATAAAATTTTCATGATTCAGATGATACTTTTCCAATTGAGATACATGGAAGAGATTATTCACAATAGTGAACTGTGGTGGAAATTCAAAATTATATTCCATATCCACAACCCATTTGGGTATCTCAAAATGGATTTTTTATCGAGGACATAAATTTCCCTACTAACCAAAATGATGATACCCAAACCTTAGAGTGATCCTTAATAGCACCAGGTCACTCACCTAGAATAATGATGTCCATCAACGATGATCCAAAATTTATTTCTGACTACATTTTACTGTCTCCATATATTTTCAAATCAAGTGAATCTTCTATGTAGTATCTTGGACAAGAATCAGTCAAACTAGTGGAGTCTCACCAGTTTCCACCCAAAAAGTAGATAAAAATAAAAGTTACCATTCGATTCTTAAAAAGGATCCATTTGAATCGAGGACTAATAGATATTTTTAAAAGAGAACTCCACAAATGGTATATTCACTTCTCATGTTCCACAAAAATCAATTACACAAGCTTGAAACTTATAACCTAATATTTGTATCATCCTTTTAGAACGTCCATCCCTCTGAGGATGATAAACGAATATCATAGTAAACTGCGTCAGATGATAATTCTATAAGGATTTCTAAAAACTAGACATAATCCTCAGACCTCTGCCAAACACTATCGAAATTGGTATGCCATTCCCCTTTTAATACTTGTTAGATATTGATTTGTGTTATGTCATAACCCATATGGGTTTCATGAATTGTGATGAAATTATCAGATATTTTAGGTGATCCACTATCTCTCATATGGAATCACATTTCCTATCCAATATTGAGAGACCTACTTAAAAGTACATAGCTATATTCTCCCATTTCTGGATAGGGATAGGTAAATAATTCTACATACCAGATGATCTCTAAAATTTTCCCTTAACTTTGAAACAAGTTGTGTATTTAAAAACATACTCTGAATCTTTTATTTTCATATCGACCCACCAAAATTGTGCATTGAAAGCCTTATACATTTTCAATATTCCTGGATTAATATACCATCACGAGCAGTGGTAAGCATGAAGTATTCGTTCTTGAAAACCCATATATATGACCATCGAATTTTTGAACCACAATAATGAACTCCCATCCATCTTCTAGACCTTTGTGGAATCCTTACTATTGAATTTTTACCATATAAAAACACATTATAAATCATAAATCTATTCCCATTTAACTATCTCAACCAAATTATGAATGAAAAAAACTAGAAGGAAAACATGAACATCTTGTCGGTCATCATATTCCATGTTCGTGTATGCTATCATTGACATCAACTCAAACTGATCTAAAGAAACATTTCCAACTTAATATTTAATGTTATGCATAATTTATTATCCAATGAATTTCCTTTTCATAGTGTATACAGAAATACAATGTCAAAAATTTTGAGATAATCCATCCATATTCATTATTAATGTCCAAAACCCTTCGTGAGAAGATATGTTTCAAGCTCTTATGATATATAAAGCCAAAAAAGTTTCTCACTAAAGATGTAATGACACCATGTCATCAAATCATAGACCAGAACAGCTATCTCCAAATCATTTTTGGGTAGTTATTCTCATGAACCCATTAGTGTCTCAATCCATAAAAAATAAAATGATCACTGTACATGAGACCACATACCAACCCACTTCCAAAATCATCACAATACCCCACAGACCCTTATCATAATTTTAGGAAAATCATGATTGGTGCTGATGTTAAAAAGTCATTATGCTCTTGAAAATACTTCTAACATTCCTTATTCGATTAGAATAGAAAATAATTATTTTTCAATGTTTTAATAGCTTCAAACACTATTGTAAAGGTACAAAAATTAATTGGTAATAACACGATAGACCAAAGATACTGTATATCTTAATGAAAATAATTGGTTATTTCTAAGATATGACAACTTATATAATTTATAGATAAAAAAAACTATTTCAAAAATTTCATGGACCATAAATTGTACCAATTATATCCTAAAAATCAAACTTTGATAATTTGGCATACAACCGATGGTCCCTAAAAATTACCAACAATATCTCCAAGTACTTTTCATGATCAGTAATTTTCCATTAGTACACTAATACATTGTCCAAAAAGACCACCAAAAATGAATCCAAATACCTTTGAAATATAAAATTCTTCAAATCCATGAATCATGATTGTTCATTTATAATAGTAAAATTAATTACCATATATTCATATTTTCCATATAAAATTTTGGAATCTATTTTTGAAATATCTTCCTTTTAATTACACAATTATTTATATCTAGATCACATGTAAATATTATTGAACCACTGATCTCCCCCCCAATTTTTTGAATACATCATCAATTCATAGATGTTGACAATGATTATTTATCTTAATTTTGATAATATTAAGATAATCTATAAAAATCATTAGATTTATGTCCACCTATTCACAAATGAGACTGGAGTTTCCCACTGAGACGTTCTTGGATGAATGAACCCATTACTTTCTGGCTCATCCAACTTCACATTCAATTCCCATAATTTTGTTGGTGAAATCAAGTTAGATGGATGTGAAATACGACTGGTCCCTAGAAGGAGATCAATCATAAACTCTACTTCTCTCATGGGTAGAAACACTGAGAAATAATTAAGAAAAATAAAATAATTGATCAAAAATCATTTGAAAACTTCTATCTTAGATCAAATCCATTGATTACATGGTCAAATATTCTATATGTTACGATATTATTACAACTATGGTCACCAACATGCCCATTGCACCAGTCATTATATTATGGTCCCCTCTAAATATATTCTCAACTCCATAGTTAATCACAAAACTAACACTTTGGGTATAATAGTCAATATGAGCCTTTAACATTTTCAACCAATCCATACCAAGGATTATATCTTAAATACCCATCTTGATCACAAAGATGTCCCATTTTAACTCAACAACATTAGTCGTTATAGACATGATCCACTGAAAAAATCTTGGAATTCTCTTTAACCTAAGAGATTTTTATGTTCTAACACCAAATTAGTCATCTCAAATTTTAAACTCATCAAATAAATAACATGAGAAGAAATTAAGGAATGAGATGTAGCTGTATAAAAAAATCATGCAGAAGGGTAGAATTCCAAAGAATCATACCTTAAATTATAGATTGTCTAGACTGATCATCCACAATCAGCTAATCAGTCCTAACTAAATGGGTTCAAAATCTGAAAAAATGTATTATATTGAATGTGGGTTCACAAGTAGCACAATTGTAACCACATTATCCATATCCTTTTCTGGGGGATTCCCAAGCTGCCTTCTGGGATCCATTTTCTATTACCAGAACCAATTTTATATGTCTCACTCTGTAAAAATTGAATTCATAACCTTTAAAATTATATCACATCATTATATCACCACAGTGATCTCCAAAATTCAATTTTTTCTATGTTCATCCATTTTTTAAAATTTCACCATGCTTTTGAAAATAATTCCAATTTTAAAATAACCCTTTCATTCCTTTCCAGAAAATCACATTAAGGGAGAAAAATTTAAAATTTTAAAAAATCTACAATTTTATACAAAATCATAAATAATTACACAAAAATTAATTATGAAATCTTAGTGGGATTTCATTTTTATATTGGATGTCATTCTCATCACATTTTCTAAAACCGTTACAATAAGATTTCAAATCTTACCATTGTCTCCAAAGCACTTGTGTACCCAAATCCCTCATAACATGAAGTTAAAAAAAACGGGTTTCTATATCTTTTTATAGTCTACATTTCAAGTCCCCATGACCATCATCATTTTTACTAACCCGATGGAAGTAATTGACCAGAATGAGTATAATATTTAAGTCCATAATGACTAAAGACCACATGTTATGGAGGGAACAAACAATCTTACAACACTTGTCACATAAAGGAAATTTTTAAGGACCAAGACTAATACCCCATATAACATCACATCCTCTTAAATTTATTGATATTGTCATAGGATGGAACTTCGATTTCTGCAGTATTCATAAGGTACTAAAGACTATAAATAAATGTGAACGGATTCGTTAATATGTGGGGGATGATTTTCTCTTTGAAAATCCAAATACCAACAAAAAATTCCCTAACTAAATATAACTACACTATTCATGCTAATAAATTTAATGAAACTATAATTAATACCATTTATATTAGAAACTATAGAAGAGTACAAAAAAAGAATATCAGAAAACCAAAGTATACAGCAGATGAAAATAAGCACAACCTAGAGACACAAAAAAACCAATCTTTAACTAGCTCAATTTACAAATCATAAGAATAACCATGTAAAACTAGACACTTTTAGATAAATGTGATATATTCCCTTTTACCTTGTCCTAGTGAATGATATATGAAAAAGAACCAAATATCCATGTAGGGGTGACTAATGAAACATCGTATTATTATTCGAAATGAATTCCGTAATAAGAAAACTATGATTGAACACATTAGAACAGTTATAGAAAATAGTTTATGTAAATGAATTCTTGAAATGTTTTAATCAAAATTATATAGAAGGTCCATAGAAAAAGAGTTTTCTCAAAAAATGATAGGTTCTATGGAAAAAAACCAAACCATGCTAAAAAAACATTTCATAAATTCTAATTTTGAATAATTAATTCAAATTCACATATCTACATATCCAACTATTAATAAAACATGGAACACCATATTCTCATGAGTGGTGAGTCATCCTTTCACCTATCCATCACTTAATGGTCCATTTTAATAGGGGAGAGTCGTGACCCTTATCCATCCAACTAATGGTGGGGGAGACTTATGGCCCTTACCATTCTGGAATCCCCATGAGCACACATAACCATTATTCATAAAAAGGAAAATCCCACAACCTTATCCATTCCACTACTGATTGGGGATACTTCTTACCCTTATCCATCTTGTATTCACATGAACACACACAACCATTATGACAAAAACCAGTGCAAAAAAAACGGTACCAGTAATTTCAATAAAACCATAAATTTTTTGAAACCCATTAAAAAAAACCATTTCAATAAATCAAATTGTTTATTGAAAGCAATTTTCCCTAAAACAAAAAAAAATAATCATTTTATAATCATTATTTTAAAAAAATGTTAATAATTTCACATTCCACTAAAATTTACAAAACTAACTATTCTAAAAAATTGTTACTAAATATGATTTCCAATAAAGTATTCATATCAATTTTACAACCAATTTCAAGAAAAATAAATAAATTTGAAATAACTATAACAATTTATAAATAAAAGAGTCTATAGTGAATACACCTACCTAATCAGTTATAGAGAAAACGAACAACAAAACTTAAACAACCATAAAAGAGTGTTGATTCAAAAGAACCCATCATAGATTTCTTCCCTTAAAATAAAAAAATAAAAATTAAATCATATCTATCTTAAACTACCTAATATCCATAAAAATGGTTGTTTATCTAAGAAACCATGAGTGACTGAGAAGTGGATCTAAGTAAACCCATGGTAAACTATTATAAATAAAGATTTAGCACTATAATATGTCATCAATGCAGCAAGAGAATCCTTCAAATCACCTCCTGTTCAATGGGAGAAACCTGTAATGCCTATGGGAGAATGAAATTCTTATTTAGGGTCGTTTTGAAGAAAAAATACAGAGTTAGAGGTTAAAATGTTATTGATGTGCAATTTAAGGGTATGAATTTTAAGTGGTTCCTAGTTATATACAAGTTTGTGAAAACTATGCACTAAATATGTTCTAACCAAAACCACAAGGATGAACCTCACACAATTGGAACACATGGTTAGAAAATTGTGCACCAACCATGAAAGATCCATTTTAATCCAAAATCACGGTTTCTCCAAGATTATCATGCAGTTTGGAAAGATGGTGAGCCACTCATGTGCCTTACCCTTATCCACTGTCTCACTATGCACACTTTCATATAACAGTTTCACAGTTTCCTCAAAACATGCACAAATAATAAACCCTTACAAAACCACTAAAAACATTCCAAACCTATTAAAAACCCTCCCCAACATCACCCAAACATGTTATATAAATAAAATTAATAAAATAAGGGTTACGTACATAAAGATAGGGTCCCCCAATAGTTGTGGCTAACAACCTTTAAAAACTATTACAAGGGTTACTTTTTAATTTAAATCCTTTAATTTAATTTATGCTAAATAAACTATCATCAATAATCCAATCGTATTGTCAAATTCCATTCAATTTAACAAATGCAGAGAAAAATTATCAAGTCCCATGGTCACATAAAAGGTTCCAAGTTCATCTACGCAATTACCTATAGGAGTAATTCAATTTACAAATAAATGCATTCCCCTTTTAATGTGGTTGTTCTATTAGACATCTATATAAGTGGTAAATTTTATTTTATAGATTCAATAAAGTTCATGTATCAAAATTTATATATTGAAAAACGTGTCCTCAAAGCATAAAATTACGGAAAGTGAAACAAGCCGAGAATTATTTATAACATAAACCACCACATTGTATTTCCTAAGAAAGTGCACCTCATTTGAGGGTTTTTATTGTCAAATCTTGATTTTTTATTAAAAAATTTATTTAACTCAATTGAAAATTATATATAAGAGTCATAAGTCATTAAAAATTAAAAAACATATTAAAAAAACTACACAATATCAAAATTGAATTCATAATAGTATAAATGGAACTAAGAAGGTTCCATCATCATTAAATAGTCACATTATAAGGTAAATTTCATGTACATCCTTATAAAAATGATTATAATAAATTTTGGAATTTTAATAATTTAATTATAAATGGTAAATGAACATGGAACAAACATGGGGTGTTCATAAAAGAGATCAACCATCTGTAAATCCAAAAACGTGGGACAACATACATGTATTAAGGTGATATTGTCAATTTTATATTATGAAACCAATTATACTACAATGTGTGACAATTTACATCAAGCAACATAATGAAAATGTTCACAAAATGTTAGAAACTTTATGAAATTTTCATAGACCACCTAACTCATTCTTATGACGTATCACGCATCAAATATGATTTTATGATTTGATTTGGTTTAGAAGAGATTAGTGAAATGGACTTTTTCACTAAAAAATTGGGCAAATTATCTCATTCTTAAATAGCACAACTAAGGGGAGACTAAATGGTGAAATATTCAATAGTAGATGAGAGCATACCAATGCATTTTCTTATATATTGACGGTGACAAAATCAGATGACTGGTGGAGGATTTATCAGCATACCTAGATTCCACTTTAAAGAGGATCCAAAGGATCACAAATGGTGGGAAACATGGTTGGGATGATAATAATAAAGAATAAAAAAATATAATTAATTAATTTAATTTTCGTCATCTCAACCCTAAAAATAGGTTCACATGGTTTGGCTGCATGGCTTGGTCCAGCCATGTGCCAATCATGCACCGTTAAATTATTAATAATTCACCTTGCATGGTTTGACCTACAAGGTTACCCTAAACAATTACTAACCATGTGTTTAATAGTGTGAGGTTACTAGTTAAGTGACACTACCCTTGAAATATAGGAACATTTTTTTGGGTAAACTGTCCATATCCTATGTGGGGCACAAACTCTCCTCTAAAACAAGCTGCAAAATTTTTTATTGTGGTAGACAGGTTGAAAACACCCAGACCATGCTTTATAAACCCTAGTGACTCCAAAATTCAATGAGACACCTGAGAAACCTCTTAGTCTAATACAACTCTTTGAATTACGTTCTAAATATTGGTTTTAAAAAAGCAATATCTAGTAAAATCCACAAGTTAAATTTTCCTTAGAATTTCACATTGCTCAAAACATGGTTCATTACATATTTTTCCCCTAGAAATTTTATATCAAGGATAAATCTTCAAGCATGATATTTAATATTCCATTTTATATCTTTCTTTATTGAGTTATTTTTATATATTTTATAAATATTGTAGTGGTTTTCATTGTCTCAATATCAATTTAATTAGATTTATATCATGGAATGCACCATATTTTCTTGTTATATGGTGACCATAACACCCCATTATTTATGTCATACATATTATTTCGTTTAATTTGAGGGAATCATAATGCTATATCATGTTATAAAATTCAATGGATTTTAATTCAAATGTTAATAATTTTGTAATAGTTCTCTAATCTCATGGTTCCACTCATTTATATATGTTATATATTCACCACATAATTTCCATTGATTGAAATATATTCTTAAAACAAATATCATTTTTGATAATAATTATAAAAATAAATGTGTTCTTAAAATAATAATATTATGTTACCTTTCATGGTTATTTTAATTTTAATGCTCATACATGTCATCTATTTAACATCATTGGTTAAAATATTCTAATCTTTTTTACCATAAATCATTCTTAAACTATTCAATATGTTTATCCAAAAAAATATTCCGTAAAATTAATTTTAAATTCTTTTTATTTGTATTCTATTTTTTTAAAATGTTTGTGAGAGATCATTTTACCATTTGCAAATGGGTCACTATCATCTTTCCATCAAAATTTGTTAAATAAACTAATTTTTTGAGTTCCCATGCCTTTCCATATAAATTAAACTAATGCTTATTTTATTATTTTAAATTAATTATATTTTTTTAAAATATTACTTATTATAATTTTTAAATGATTATTTACATATTCACTGATAAACAATCTTTTCGTCTATTGTGACATATTTTTAAAGATTCCAATGCTTTACTGGGTTTATGATCTTCTAATACCATCGGCAAAATTTCTCTACAACACATCATAAGACTCTTTTAATGAGATTATGAACAAACCTATTTCCTTTACATTGGATATTCTAGTTATGAATGTAGTGTTTAATTTTTCATAACATATAGGATAAACCAAAATCTATAAATAAATTATTTTTTTATTGTTCTTATATAGTAATTATTATGATGAGTGGAACCGATATTGATCATGATATAGAGTGATCCTGATTTTGAACTCCAATGCATTAGGTAATCTGATAGAGTTAATGTGAAATAAGTTACTTCTAACAGAATTTATAAAAAAATTTGTTACACATATGAGGACAACTATATTATGTCATCCCAACATAGGTTAAGCATGTGTAAATATGGATGATAAAGACAATATCTCTAGATAAAAACACATTTTATCTTTGATTTCTAAGAGATATAATATTCCATTAAAGAAATTAATGATTTATAATGGATTGTGGTTGTTGAATCAAATATTTATTATCTTATACTAATGATTTATACTAGAACTCATGTATTTTGATAATGGTTTTAATGGGAATTAATTTTCTAATTCTTTTCACATGAACATTGATTATTTCCTAATATCTTTATAATTTTCATATGATCAGTGATGATATTCAGTTATTAATACCTATTTTAATGATTTTTTTTCATTTGAACACACATATTTTCATGTTTCTAATTCCTAGTTTTGTGAATAATTACATTATATAAGTTATGAAAACATGTTTTTCCTGTGTGGAAAATTTTAGGGGAGATATTGAAGTCATATTTTAAACATTTTGTGGTATGGTGTTAAAAATTCACATTTAATGATAAGGGATTATCTATACAATTTATTTTCCCAAACTCCCTATAACAAAAACCCAAAATGGTCATGGATTTTTAAGAATCTAAATATTATATCTAATGTTTTAATTATTGATGTTTAAAATTGAGTCACACATATAGGTATCGATTCTATAATTGTAAAATATAATTTTTTGTTGTGATATTTTAGTGAATGTGTTTAGTATGTTGTGGAGAACTATTACATATGATTCCTGAGTAGTTTGAAGAGCTCTAAACACATTTATTATATCAATACAAATAACATCATCTTACTTAAAAATGAGTGACATGTTCGTCCTTCCTGAGAAAAAAGTCTACAAAAAATGGAATTAGATTCATGAAGTAGTATTTTTCATAGATATTCAAGAAATAAAAATATTAGTGTTTTTTATGGGGTTTATAAAGGATCCTTTTCAAGGTGAAAATGAGGGATAGTTCCTTGGAACCATGAGTAAAGTGAAGCACCGTGATATAATCATAATTGATTTAACTAAGTCATATAACAAAATGTTTCAGATATATGTATGATGAATTATGGACCTAATTAATGGCTTATATAATTTCAAAATACCAATGTAATTATATAAAATTCAAGCCAATTTAATATTCAACATTTCCCACTTTTTCCCCTATTTAAATATTTATCCCAATAATTATTTTTTTACATAAAATGTAATATGATAAATTATAATTAATTTTAATTTTATAATTAAAAAATGAAAACCATTCTATATGAATCAATTTATAAATATGTAAATTTTCTCTTTACAATTGAAGAAAAATATTTTTAGGTGTTTTTTAATGAAAAAATACTTTTTAAAACATTTTATTTCTTTTTTTTCTATAAATCAAATATAAATTAATTAATTAAAAATGATTAGATTATATTTATGAACATGAAAATATAAATCCTTATCCACTATTTATTAAGTTTAAAAAAATAAAAAATATCCTAATATATAAAAAAAAAATTAGAAAAATATATTTTAATTTATTAAAATGAAATTATTCCTATTCAATACCATGAAATAATAATTAGAAAAATTAAGATTTCTATTTCTATTTGTAATCAATAAATTTTTTTATATTTATATAATATTATTTTTAATAATTCAACAATTAAACAAAATTATATAGAATAAATAAAATTAATAAATCATATTTATTTAACTATGAATAATTAAATATTCCATTACTATTATTTATTTATTATTTTTTGGTGATATTTTCTAATGTAAAAATTCACTATTAGTATTTAATCAATCAATTTTACAAAAGTAATACTTTGAAATTTATATTTATATATTATAATCCTAAATTTTAAAGACATATGTATTTATAAAATAAATATTGATTTCTCTTGTTGATTTTATTTATACATTTCTTTAATATATAATGATTAAATGATTTATTATTATTCTTTATACATATACATCAGAATTATAAAATTAAATATATATATATATATATATATTTAAACATATATACTAGTTTTAGTTTTATTTTTTCTATAATATCTCTAATTATTTGATATTTATATATACTGTATTATCATTTATTTTTAATTAGTTTTTTCAACATTAGTGATATAATAAAATCATAATTTTTGTACAATGTTTCATATTAGACAATCCATTATATCTTTAATGGAAAATATCACTTTAATATATTTGGGATTTATATTCTACCCCCCTTAAAATAAAATTTTCATCAATATTTTATTGATCATATAAAAAAATGAGGTTTATTTTATTAAATTAAATCATATGTCTTAAAATTATCTTTATAAAAAAATATGTTCTAATCTAAGAGCATGGACCATAATGATGAATTTTTTCTAGTACATTACCAATATTCTCTATGATCTTTACCAGTTTTTTATTATATGGGTGATCATGCTTCAATTGAATAGATTTGGAGTTCATTAGTTGTTATGGATCCTATTCGTATATCTTTAAAAGAAATTCATTGAAACTACCCTTCACATTGACAGTTTCGGGGAAGCGATAAGTGATACATTATAGTCCCTATATGATGAAGAATCATGAAGAGATATATGTTTCCTTAGAACATCCTTCCCTATCTATGAATCTAAAAACAATTATTCTTTGTGATATTTGATGAAATTATTTTTCACCTACATCAATCTCTAAATATAATTGATGATTATCATCATAGATCATCTAAAAACATTGTGAATATTTTTTATATCGTTGAAATGGGTGAAACATAATATGGATGTTATTTTCAATATTATGATGAAAGATCTTTCTATATCCCCTATCATTAATATGTATCATGGATATGTATTTATTTAAATATGGGGACTCATATGGTGTCAACCTGATGACCATATACATGATTTTGTTGTATGAGAATTCAATCATTGGAATATGTTTACTCAACTTCCTTTCAAGTTAATTAATAAATATTTCATCGGATGTTATTGGGTTTGAATGATCCCTTTAGACTAACCATTATTAATTTTATGATAATCTAAGATAATCCTCATATCATTATCCATTGAATGTTAGAAAATTCATAATTATTTTTTTGACCCTCAAATATGGATTAGTTACTATTGAGTTTAGTACAATATTAATCTTTACCATAAACTAGATAAAAATATTAGAATGTTTATTTAGTGAAAAATAATATAAAATAGTAATTAAAGGTTCCGAATTCAACATTCGGTAAACCAAGACCCTAATAAAATTATATCCTTTATACGTGTTTATAAAATCTAAAACTAAAACCACAGGGATGTTTCCTAATAACCATTCATGTGTAGTTAATGGTTGCATCATCCCCTCAATATTATTTATTTTTTCTTGGATTTCTAGTGCACTAAGAATCAATATATATACTGTTCAATATATCTCTTCATTTTATACCAATATAAATTCTCCGTTAAAAAATAAACATATGTGTGATTCTAGGATTAGTTGACAATAATAGAAAATGTGCATCATCATGTATTTTATCCTTCAATTATACTATTTAAATGATATATATTAATTTTTGGAATCTTATAATTCATTTATTATTAGGGATAAAATCAATCATATTCTTTACCATCTTTTATACCTCTATATCCTACTCATGAACATCATTAATCATAACATAAATGGATGATTAAGTATTCATTTTGAATAGAGAGGGTTTGTTCCCTTCCCTTTTGATACCTAACTCTATAAAATGAAAATAAATTAGTATCAACTCACTTCGATAAATATAAATTATAAGGATTCATGATCATTCATACATAGAGTGTCAAAAATAGTTTTCTATTCTAGGGTGATAACTTATTGAGGACTTATAGTCTAAGTTCAATAATATCCATCTCTTATGGAACATGCATGAGTAATTTTATATAAATATTTACATAATACTCTTGTAATCCATTTAAATTTCACACTAATCTCAAAAAACACAATTAAATCATATTTATAATGAAAACACTACTCAACCATATCATGATCATGATTTTGGTTATTTTAATCATGTGTATTCAATTTATGTGAGTCATAATATATTACCAAATAATTTTCCATTTTTAAACATCTGAATAAAATCATTGGAGAATTATTAATATATCCAAAAACATAAACCTATAAACTCTAGTATATGTAAGGGTATGGTGACCTTACTATTTTTATCCTCTTATAATATTATTTTTTCTAAAGTAAGATGATTCTCTGCTATGTTAACTTGAATAATGAATTTTATAATATTGTTAAAATCACAAAAAAAATGTTGATAATATATAATAAAATTGGGAAAACCATGGATATAAAGTACGTATATTGGTATAATCCATTCTTTAATAAATTCTAGAATTGATGGATCAATATATATGCCAACTAATGTGATTTTGTGACGAAGTAAAGATTCAATTTATATCCAAATTTTAGAATTTATAAACATGGTGTATAACTTATCTATTCATTTTAACTTTATAAAAATACTTAAATTTTATTCAAACTCTTCCATTCCAATTGAATAAATGATAATATCAACATTTAGGAATACTGAAAATATCCCATTGTAAAATCTAATGAATATATTCATTTGATCAAGGATTATTTCTTATGTATATGTACGTTGTAATTGAATTATTAGCAATTAACTTTCCATATCTTTTGAGGATGTCTATATTGGGTATATCATCAAACATTACCATGAAATATTGTTATATTTATTGAATATCCACAGTTAAAATTCATCGAGACCCTCAAAGTAGATGAAATAACACATCAATATGTGATACATGATAATGGTTCTTGATTAGGATCATAGTATGTTCACGATAATTGGTGAAATTATTTATTAGATCATCCTTATTGTTTATAAAGATAATTAGTGCACCCCATGGTGAAACTACTTAGAATATAAAACCCCTTTCTACATATCATGTAGCTTCTTATTCAATTAATCAATTTTTATGGGGGTACATTCAAAAAATACTCTTCGGAATTGGAATACAAACAATTATGAGTTTAATTTATTGCTTATTCTCAGGTTTTATGGTATAAACTTGTATTTCTTTAGGAATATGTCAATATATTCTCATATAATTGGAATTGCATCAATGTTGAGTTCCAATATTAACATTTTATCCATGTATAACACATAAATGGGTATCTAGACCCATATTGACGTATTTATTGACCATTTAATTTTATAATAATAAATGAATTGTTATTTTTAAGGGATAATTTTAATTACAAAATGATATTTCCTTATTCAAAAAAACACTTTTGAGCTTAAAATAGGGAGAGAAAATATATTCCTAGTTTCATATTTATTACTACCAGTGGAATAAGTCCTATATTTTTCTTGATAATCATCCCAAAAAACCCAAAAATAGAATTGTTTCATACCACGGATGTAGTCATTGCACCACCGTGAGTTTTAACCAAATACACATAATAATATTTTTGAGCAGGTGACACAATATTTATAGTAAATTGGTGTTATATAAAAAATTATAAAGAACCTTTATTCAATATCAAATTCATATATCTAGATTGGAGTATATAAGTGACTTTTAACAAATTATTTTCATGATTTTATTTATTTTTATATAACTCATAGGGTATTCTATGTTCACTTGTTCATGGGGGTTCAGAATTTATAACATCCTTATAAGCATTTGGGTTATGGGATTGTTATTATTAATTATAAAACTCATTTCCTTTAAAATAATTATGTTTGGGTGGTTCATTAGTTGTAAACCTAAAAATATCTATTAAATTATCTATCATATACAATTCCATTCTAAAATAATAATATTTAGTGACAACCAGTTTATACATAAAACATTTTCCTTATATGTTTAAAAATTCAAGGTTTCATCCTCTCATGATTATCTGTTTTATGTGGATTAATATTCATTCCTTATTTTTGACATATCATTCATATTAAAAAAACCATATTTCAATTTCATTTTCATTTTTTAAAATAAATATTTACATTTTAGATTTTACACTTCAACTATTTGTGAACATCAAAAAATTTCATTAAACCAACCAATGTCCCTTATTAATAATTTTTTCCCTATAATGTTTTTGGGATACCATAATAATTATTGATCCTTAAATAATGGTCAGTAATAAATATCATGTTGTACTATGTGAGTATCAAGATGTTTTATTCCTATGAACCAATCAGATAATCCTATTCATTATTTAACTAAAAAAATTATTAATTCATTTTATGTTGAAGATTATAGGGAAAATATTTTGTGATGATTATTATATTAAATTCATCCGATTCCATATAGTTTGATTCCTTATTTTTTTGTTATTCTTTATCATATTCAACCTGTAGTCTATATATTTTTACGATACATAAATGTCCATGATTATTTTTTCATGTAACAATCATTGAATTATAGGTAATATCTATTTTTAGGTTAGTCAATAACTCTATATGTTTTTGATCATAAGATCCACTAAAACACATTATTAATAGATGCATGAAATATTCAACATTGTGTTTCCCTTCATTAATATATTTGAGATATCATCATGGATTTTCTTATTTCTTATAATATGTAACATATTTACATGATGGTTACATCCCAATGGGATTCTCCTTGAAAAAATCACTAAATTATCCAACACACCTATTCTGAACATACTTCCTCTTTAATAAAACAATTTACTGAAACTAAAAATGATAATCTATGTATGTAAAACCAATATCATTATATAATATATGCATATATCCGGATGAAAATTTAAATTCATGATGTATTACTCTCTGAAACATTTAAGATAATTTAAATTTAACCTATGTTCATATAATATGGATTGTCATAAACAATTAAATCTGATATCATGAAATAAACGCCAATTACGACGCCCTCATAATATAAAGCACATATTTTATATCATTTCCATTATTGAATTAGTAGATATAATAATAAAACACACCAAATAACCCATTGATTAAGTTGGATCAGTTATTATATATATAAATTTATTTCACAACACTTGTAAAATTTTTCATTAATCATAAAACATTAGAATCCATTATAGATAAATAATGTTATAAGTTACATTTAAAAAATAGGTAAATCAATTTAAAATAAGCGGTTATCTCTAAAGATGAGTAGGGGAAATTTATCAATGAGTAAAAATGGTTAGTTTATTATCATGTGAGAAAATATTAACATGAGATAAATATAATATTAAAAAAGAAATGATATAATAAGATTTATCTTTAGGTCCTGATTAATGGGAATAAAAATTTATTGGGATCTTTGTAAATGCATAAATATTGGATCTAGGTTGATCTATGTTGGATATTTGTAGTCTATTTTGTTTTTTTTTCAATTTCTTCCCATCATGATAAAGGAATTAGTTCACTGATATGGATAGTTTAGAGGAAGTGGAAGATAATAAGGGTTATGGAAGAGGATATTGGATTACATAGTATGTTCACTACACAACTTTAATGTACATGGATCATGTATCAATTAAATTTCTTGTATATAAAAATTAGTTTGTGTTTATGGTAACTCACATATATATTTAAGAAGAAATGTTTTTTTGAAATAAAATATTTACAAAGTTCAGTATCCTTTATATGTGGAATGAGATCTCATATAGATGATGAATTTTATAGATTATGTCCTAGATTTCAAGTATACTAATGAACTGAATGGTTTAAAAATGTGGGTTTTGATCATAAATCACAAAATACAATGGAAAATTTCATTTTCATTATTGATAAGGAAATTATTACTATCCCATAAATGTAGTTTGTTTAAGGAGGAGGTCTATAGTGGAAACCATCTTAATTGGTTAATGTATAGGATAATTTTTATAATTTTCTGTTTAATGAGTTTTTTGTTGTATTTTTCCTAAAAATAACATTTTTCAAATCCTTATGAATAAATAAAGTGCATAATGGAGACCTAAAGGTTGATTGAAAAAATCAACAGAAAACTGGATTTTTGTGTGGTAGGTATTCAAAATGATGATTTAATAATAAGGGCATGTTAATGAAGGGTGTTCAACAAAGCATGCTGGAGAAGAAAAACACTACTCATCATAAGGTTATTTTAGGAAGAGTGTTCTATAAATTATTATTTTGAGGGTTTTTACCATGAATTTTAAGGAAGTTCAAGTAGCGTGTGGTGATTTCCATGAAGGATGGTATATTATAAATTATAATATTTATAGTATTAATGCACTATGTAATTTTTTAGTAGGAATTTTCACAAAACATTTATTCTATAAAAAACTAAAACATAGATTCTTAATTAGGAAATAATGATTTATATGAATGATATGTTTTATAAAAATGATGGGGTTTCCCTTATTTAATTCATGAGTATAAATAATTTTCTAGATTATTTCATAATTAAGAGTCAACTAATGTATTTTTAGGGGGTTTTTATTTAATCCCTCAATTTATTTTAAAGAAAGTGTTCCTAGAATGATTTTTTCATAAAAAAATTATGTCTGGAAAATCTAGTGATCCAATATGGAATCATGTACAATTAATACAAAGACTACACATGATCCATAGGTTATCCCTTAGTAAGAAACATGTAAACTTTTTTCTTTTTATATTTATGTGTTTTGTGACTATATAATTCAATCTAGTGTGTTCATTGAGTTCCCACCAATACATGGAAACAAATGCCTTAAATATAAATAAAAATTTTATAACCTGAATGGCCCCTACCCCCATTTGGTGTCTATGGGTGTTACAAGTGGAATTAAAGGCATGGTTACAAGTGTTGTATATAATTTGTTTTATCTATATTGAGATGAGAACAAATAATAAATGGATTACTCTATCTAATGGGATTAGCTATCGGGTATATATAAATATGGTGGGTTCGTTTATATGATCTATTATCTTGGAAGACTTCTCTATTAAAATTCATTAAAAATGGGTTTTTGATGTTTCAGAACTACATAGAGATTACGTGTGCTGGAAGCTTGTTTCTGCTGATGAAAATTAATATAATAACTTACCAAGTTAATTTATTGATCATATTAATTTGAAAGTGATGCTCTTCAGCAGTTCCTTGGTATCTGGAATAAATTATTCAATATTAATGAATGTGATAGTATGATTATGAATATTATATTATTGTACATCCAAATAAATTTAATTAATTGAAAATTATAATTGATGAAATGTTATAATATTTATTCATTAAAATTACTAGGAATTAGGGCTTTATTTATAGATTGGTTTAAGAAGTTAAGGTTCAATATATTTTTATAAGGATCTTGCGGAAACTTCCACATTTTTATAATTTGAATGTTTCAACTCCTTGTGTGTGGTATTAAGATGAGTTATAATTTGATAAACTTCTATGAGGTCGAGTGTCCTATGTTATGAGATTTATGACAAATGGAATATCTACTCATTCAAAAAAATATATTTTATTTTATGATATAGTGAAATATGATATCTCTAAAGATGGTTATGTAGAATAATATATGGATAATGAGTAACACACCTCTGTGCCTCAAAAATTAAACAACATAAGGGTATATTTTATGATAAACTAACCTTAACATGTTTATGGTGTTGAAATGTTTGAAAAATGCATCATGGTTTCCTAGAAAAATTGGTAATAATATATATGAATAAGATTTTTTAAGAGGCCATGAAGAAGTTTCCAAATAAAAATAGCACTAGATATAGGATATTCTTCTAGGATGTGACTTTAAGGGAGGTCCTCAATATGAAAATAAGTGGAAAATAATTAGTACCATGTAAAATATGTGTATATAGAGTTTATTAGTGACATAAAAGATTCGACAAGGGATTGTTTTGAAGGGAAAGAATCTGAACGAGTGGATTTCAATAAACTAAAAGGTGTATACAATAATAACATGAAACCAAATCAGTATATTTACATTTTTGGTATTAAAAAGAATAAAAATATAAATACTATTTGATTTATTAGACATCATTCTAGTTACGTGGATAAAAAAATCTATCATTGGTCAAATAGAAAAGAAAAATGGAGATTGATCTGTCAATCATGTGAGTTAGAAGGATGTTCTAGTTTTAAAGATGTTGACTGAATAAAAGATTATGGTTATTAATAACCATAATGATATCCAAGAATAAATAAATAATAAAGACATGTTCTTTAATGATATGGATTTTTCTTTGGGAAGAAAATTATAATCAAGATTGAAATAATGTGATTCACATGAGAACCCTCACTGTTGAATGTTCATAGATTCCAAATTGATTGAATGATTCAATCATGGTTCCGTAGGTTTAAGCATAAAATTGAATTTATAATAAAATATTTTATTTAGGTAAATGTAAAATATAATGTGATATTAAAACATTCAAATAAAAAACAAAAAATTGCTAAAATAGTGTAAGTAGTTTATTGGTGATAATAGTTTCAAATATAAAATAGTTTTTTCCTATAAAATTAATTCTTATTTTAAATGAAAAAAATGTATAAGAATTAAATCCATAGTACTAAAATATTAAGAGATGAAATTTTGGATTATTTGGGATGTATGAGGATATGTAGTGGAGATATTAGTGTATATATTTCATTATATGAAATGAAAATTATATATATTTCATGTTCATATCATTTCATACTATTAATTGGTAATGTGATTTTACAATTTCCAAATTCCAAGATGTTGGTAGAAAAAATTGAGGTCATATATATCATTAGACATTCTATAAACTATTGTATAATTTTTTATATCTTTTTTAATTATAGAAACATAACATATGGTGGTTACATGAATCAGCGTCATAAGGATGATATTTATAGAATATTAGGAAATATTTCACTTATAAAAGGATATTAACAATTATAAAAAGTAGGCATGTATAACTATACTAGTTTAATAGATGATAAATAAGAGAGTTTTTATTATATATCAATGAAACTAGGAATCTCATTGAGTGAAAAGAATAAAATTGATAGGTCAAATCACATTGAAATCACCCTTAAAACTATAAATAACACAATACCTTGATCCTATATAGTTGGTGATCATAACATATGTCTAAAAATATTATCATTAAAAATAATGCAAATTTATGATTTTAAATAATAGTACTTATCATTAATGATATTTCCATGTAGGTGTATTGTATTTATACAACTGTTTTATAGGAAATGAGAGGATGAACACTGAAGTGGTCTATTTGGATGGATTACAACATAGTCCCATAATTTTTAGAAAACACTAGGGAATAGAATCAAAAATATTATTTAATATAAATTCCTAAATTATAAAATGTGTGATTATTAACATGAAGTGGAAATTTTTTAGGAAAATGTAAGTCAATAGTAGATTGACAAAAAAGTGGACAAATGTATCCTTAGATATTAGGATTATATTTTTCATGTTGGAGGCTTGGTCCTGTTTAACAATAGTGATTGTATAAATTATCCATTAGAAAAAAGATGTGGATATTTATATTCTAAATAGAGACCCATAAAAGAGATGTGATTATTTTATGAAGGTAAATATTGTACCAAATCCATAAAAATAGAACAACGAAAGGGTCAATAATCTCATCAAACCAGTTCGTATTAACGTTTGTGGTCTCGTAAATATAATAAAAACATATTGGGATTTTTATGTCATATATTTTATTTATGATTTAAATCTAATTTTTGTAATTATGTTCATGTAGAGAATAAGTATAGTAATATACTACATGATGAGAGACATGTGAAGAGATGTATATAAGGTTGAAAAAAGAATGAAGATTTGACCCTCTTATAATTGAATAGAATACATGTAAAATGAATTTTAAAAGATCCTTGAGAAATATATCTTTATTCTTATTGTATAATCTGTATGAACTCCACGACAAAAAAGAGTTATTTAATAGGTATATTCGTATAGAAATAATTTGGAAGAAACATTTCTCACTGAATGTGTCATATCCCTTCACTATTAGAAGGATATGGAGAATGTTTCATTGTGAATAAAAAACCAATATGTGCTTATTCTAAGTGAATAGATTAAACCATATGAAATGTGTAATGAAATGTAACCCAAATATAAACATTTCATTTCGTTTAGAAGAATATTTTAAATATCAATCAAAGATGTAAATTAAAAATAATTTTGTGATACTATTGATTTAGAAGTAATTTTTTTCTACTCAATACATATTATGGATTTTTAATTCATCAAAAAATATATGATATAATATATAGAGTGATGAAATAAAGTTCATTAAAAAATATGGATATATTACTCATACTATGAAATATTGTGAATTATCACATGATGAAGGAGTTGTTGAAACCCCTCATTTGGATAAACAATACTCCCCAAATAATGATGATTATAAGTAAGAATCATAATAATAAAAAATTATAAATGAATGACATATTATTTCAAAAATGGTAAATATTATATGACAATTTTTACAATATTATAATATTATTGAGATATTTGTTCCTAAAAAAATAAGGAATATAGATCATGTTTCCCATAATTCAATGGTTGCATAAACATCAATTTACAAATTGATAAATAATGTTTTTTTTATTTAGAAAAATGAATATGTAATTGGAAAAAAATGAAGAAGACTATAACTGGGAACATAAAGATGACTAGATATCATAATGTGATGAGGAAAAAATTAGATCTTTTTTTAATTATATTGATGAAAATATAAATGCGAACTGAAATGGGGTGTATCTATTGTGTGGAGTCTATATATATATTTAATACACTGAAGATTACAAACTTTTTTCCATAATGGATCGATATGAGTCAATATAAATCCTATTGGTGATGAAAATATGATGAAGTATAATGAAATATCAAATTAATGATAAAATGGAATTCTGGAATGGTTTACTTTAAATGGAGGATGATATGGGATAGCTAGTGGGATTGATTATTTAAAATGAAGAAAACGGTATGTGAATCAAAATAGTCTGTGTACAATCTAATGAAAACTTCTGGAT